>SJYT01083754.1:129680-162594 GCA_006410635.1 Cephalophus harveyi
TAAAGGGTGGGACTGATAAAACTTTTTAAATAATAAGAAAAGATTCAGATATTTGAAAAAAAGAATCATTACTAACTTATTATAGATAAAATCAGAAATGAAGACAACTCCAACTATGGAAACCAAACTATGTTATAAAGAAACAATTCCCCTAGGTCATGTCTATTCAGGTGAATGCTGTGAATATTTTTTTCTCAGAGTAGTACCCCAGATAAGCCAAGGACCTGTTCAAACTTCAGTGATATGCTGACTATACTCAGAATAGGGCAGTTTCATTTTTGAGGAATATTAATAAAATGGTGATTATAGTATAATGGTACTGATTTGCTTATGCACATCTAAGTTATTTTGATAAAAAATTGTTTGAATAATAATATTCTGTTTTCTTTCCAACAGTAAATAAGGGTATTTAAATTATCATATTTCTCAACCCAAATCTCCTAAGTTTAGAATCATACTTCTTACATACATGTACAATATCTCCACTCACAGTCACTTCACTTTTTAAAGCCTAAAGTTGAATTTATCGACTATGCCAAAGCCTTTGACTGTGTGGATCACAATAAACTGTGGAAAATTCTGAAAGAGATGGGAATACCAGACCACCTAACCTGCCTCTTGAGAAATCTGTATGCAGGTCAGGAAGCAACAGTTAGGACTGGACATGGAACAACAGACTGGTTCCAAATAGGAAAAGGAGTGCGTCAAGGCTGTATATTGTCACCCTGCTTATTTAACTTATATGCAGAGTACATCATGAGAAAGGCTGGACTGGAAGAAACACAAGCTGGAATCAAGATTGCCGGGAGAAATATCAATAACCTCAGATATGCAGATGACACCACCCTTATGGCAGAAAGTGAAGAGGAGCTAAAAGGCCTCTTGATGAAAGTGAAAGAGGAGAGTGAAAAAGTTGGCTTAAAGCTCAACATTCAGAAAACGAAGATCATGGCATCTGGTCCCATCACTTCATGGGAAATAGATGGGGAAACAGTGGAAACAGTGCCAGACTTTATTTTTTTGGGCTCCAAAATCACTGCTGATGGTGACTGCAGCCATGAAATTAGAAGACGCTTACTCCTTGGAAGAAAAGTTATGTCCAACCTAGATAGCATTTTCAAAAGCAGAGACATTACTTTGCCGACTAAGGTCCGTCTAGTCAAGGCTATGGTTTTTCCTGTGGTCATGTATGGATGTGAGAGTTGGACTGTGAAGAAGGCTGATCGCCGAAGAATTGATGCTTTTGAAGTGTGGTGTTGGAGAAGACTCTTGAGAGGCCTGGCGTGCTGCGATTCATGGGGTCGCAAAGAGTCGGACACGACTGAGCGACTGAACTGAACTGAACTGTACTGAAAGTTGAATTTGTAAATCCCCAGAGGCTTTAAATGATTCCCTAGCAAACTTGTAGATATCACAGTAAAATTATAATGTGGCAACAGCAACATTTCTCAAACAGGACTATCTCTAAACTAAGACACAGAGAATTCACAGGCTCTAAATATTTTGTTTTAAAATATTTTGTTTTCATTTTGACAGCATCTAAAACATTCAATATACCTGGACTATCTGAATCACCTGCCCTGAAACCAAGATCTGACAAAGGAATTCATTCCTTGTTTGTTTTTAAATTCACATTGACACCACTTTAAGCTATTTTAATTTGCAGGGTAACAAATAAAAGAATAATGGTGACTCAATATGATAAAGATACATTTACCCAAAGAAAATGAAAACACTAATTCAAAAAGATATATGTCCCCATGTTCATTGCAGCAATATTTGCAATAGTCAAGTTATGAAAACAATCTAAGTGTCCATTGGTGGATGAACAGATTAAGAAAATGTAATATACACACATACAGGTATATTATATTCAGCCATAAAAAAATGAAATGTTGATATTCGTGACAACATGGATAGACATTGAGGGCATTATGCCAAGTGAAGTAAGCTAGAGAAAGACAAGTACTGAGTTATTTCATTTATGTGTGGAATCTAAAAAAAAAAAATTCCATTATTGCCTTGAAATTAATATCACTGTAGTACACTAGCAAAGTTTTTATATTTTAAATTAGTATGTAACATGTAATATTTTAAGTGGTTTATATGAGTATGCATCTTTGTGGATACATGTAGAAGAGCTATAATCTTGAGAAATGTATCACTGCATTCATACTTGCACATACTTAAGTAGTAACCATACAATAAATATAAAGCTAAAAAAAGTAGAAATGGTTTGTCCATAATGGAAGACTCCTGACAATGTCTTTTAAAATAAACCTGTGAATGTCTTTTTTTTTATTGCCTTGAAATTAATATCACTGTAGTACACTAGCAAAGTTTTTATATTTTAAATTAGTATGTAACATGTAATATTTTAAGTGGTTTATATGAGTATGCATCTTTGTGGATACATGTAGAAGAGCTATAATCTTGAGAAATGTATCACTGCATTCATACTTGCACATACTTAAGTAGTAACCATACAATAAATATAAAGCTAAAAAAAGTAGAAATGGTTTGTCCATAATGGAAGACTCCTGACAATGTCTTTTAAAATAAACCTGTGAATGTCTTTTTTTTTTAATGAAAAATTTTATTTTTAAGATTTTTTATAATTGAAGTATAGTTGATTTACAACATTGTGTTAATTTCTGCTATACAGCAAAGTGATTCAGTTATTCACATACATATATCCTTTTTAATATTTTTTTCCATTATGGTTTATCACAGGATATTGAATATAGTTCCCTGTGCTATACAGTAGGACCATGTTGTTTATCTGTCCTGTGTGTAATCGTTTACATCTGCTAATCCCAAACTCCCACCTCTCCCTCCCCTTCGGCAACCACAAGTCTATTTTCTGTCTGTGAAACTGTTTCTTTTTTTTTTTTAATTTTTATTTTTTAGTTTTTTTTAATTTATTTTACTTTACAATACCGTATTGGTTTTGCCATACATTGACATGAATCCACCACAGGTGTATACGAGCTCCCAATCCTGAATCCCTCTCCCACATCCCACCCCATATCCTCTCTCTGGATCATCCCCATGCACCAGCCCCAAGCATCCTGTATCCTGTATCGAACATAGGCTGGTGCTTCGTTCTTACATGATAGTATACATGTTTCAATGCCATTCTCCCAAATCATCCCACTCTCCCTCCCCCACAGAGTCCAAAAGTCCGTTCTATACATACTGACACATATATATGGAATTTAGAAAGATGGCAATGATGACCCTGTATGTGAGACAGCAAAAGTGACGTCTTTTAAAATGAACCTGACAATGTCTTTTAAAACGAACTCTACATTACTCAGGAATTCTCTGGTGGCTCAGACAGTAAAGCGTCTGCCTGCAATGCCCGAGACCTGGGTTCAATCCCCAGGTCGGGAAGATCCCCTGAAGAAGGAAATGGCAGCCCACTCCAGTGTTCTTGCCTGGAGAATCCCGGGGACGGGGGAGCCTGGTGGGCTGCCGTCTATGGGGTCGCACAGAGTCGGACACGACTGAGGTGACTTAGCAGCAGCAGCCCTACCCCAACCTCAGACACCAATCACAATTTTTAGGTTGTCATCTGTATTTCTGATCAAGCAATTATAAATTGGAAGTTCCCATAACCCCTCACCTGAGGTTCAATAATTTGCTCGAATGGCTCACTGAACTCAGGAAAGCACTTTACTTAGTATTAAAGATGTATAACCAAGAATATATTAGAGGATAAAAATGAACAGGCAGGTAAAGAGATACATATGATAAGGTATGTAGGAAGGAGTGACTTGTTTTTATACCATCCCTGGCCAAGCAACTCTTCTCACATCTCCATCTGTACATCAACCCAGAAGCTCCCTAAATCCCTTTGATGAGGGTTTTTTAATTGAGGCTTCATTATATAGGCATGGTTGATTAAATCATTGTCTGTTAGTGATCAATGCAACCTCCAGTTACTCTCCTTTCCCTGGAGGTTAGAGGTTGGGGCTGAAGGTTAAAACTCTCTGATAACATTTGGTTCCTCTGGCAATCATACCCTCATACTTAGGGGTTTTCAAAGAGTCACCTTATTAACATAAACTGAGGTCTGCATTGGTATTTTTTATGCATAACAAAAATATGTATTTCATGTCTATTTTCCTAGAGCTGCTTCAGGAACTCAAGACGGAAACCAAATATTATGATAAAAGTACTCCTATTGCTCTTAGAAAATTAGGAAATTACAATTAGAAATCATTTAGGAAATTACAAGAGTTTTAGAAACTCTGGCCAGGACCCCCAAGAGGGTAAACCAAAACTCCAAGATAAGAATAGCAGGATAATTAAGGGAGGAAGCTGGGTCCTCCCAAGACCATGTATTTCTCATTCTCAGAGTCAGGAGACCTCCCAGACCACACAGGCACAGAAAGGATCCCTGGAGGTCAAAAGGGGAGTGATCTCAAGGGATGCTCTATGCATATGCCTTTTCAGTAGAATTAATCTTGGCTAACATATGTGTGTACACACATGAGTACACACCTGAGAGGATTCTGCTGCTGCTGCTAAGTCGCTTCAGTCGTGTCCGACTCTGCGACCCCATAGATGGCAGCCCACCAGGCTCCGCCGTCCCTGGGATTCTCCAGGCAAGAACACTGGAGTGGACTGCCATTTCCCTCTCTAATGTATGAAAGTGAAAAGTGAAAGTGAAGTCGCTCAGTTGTTCCCGACTCTTAGCGACCCCATGCACCGCAGCCCACCAGGCTCCTCCGTCCATGGGATTCTCCAGGCAAGAGTGCTGGAGAGGATCCTAGGATGTACCAAATATGGACTGTGAACCAGACAAATATAAATGACTGGCTAATGGAAACCTGGAAGAGATGCCTATAAAAGTAATTCAAATTGCCACGAGGGTGTGACTCAGTGACTCTGAGTCCACCCCTGTGTCTATCCACATGTACTATACTTCACCCCTCCCCCCGCTTAATAAATACTTCACTTGCTTCACTACTTTCTGTCTTTGTGGAAATTCTTTTCTGCAAAGCCAAAGGGCCAGGGCCCTTGTCACTAACCACTGGTCTACTGGCTAGGATCTGGTGCTCTCAGGGCCACAACCCAGCCTCAATCTCCAGCTGGGAACTAAACCCTGCTGCAAGCCATTGCAGGCCAACTCCACTCAAGATCAGAAGGAAACTGAACATATTTGCTATTATATAACAATTTTACAGTAGAGAAAGTTCCAAACAATGAAATAACGGATTTAAAGAAGGGCCAGTGAATTAAAGGTGCTTTTTAAACAGACTGAAGACTATAGGAATATTTTATCTCAATTCCTTAGGAAAAGGGTCTTTAAAAAAATTCATTTATCTTCTAACATAAACATACTACTTGAGTTAATTTTGTTAAGCAGATTTTTGCAATGCCTGTTATTTTTTTCAACTTCCTAATTTATTTGTAACTAAGCTTGAATTTGGAGAAGGCAATGGCACCCCACTCCAGTACTCTTGCCTGGAAAATCCCATGGATGGAGGAGCCTGGTAGGCTCCAGTCCATGGGGTGGCTAAGAGTTGGACACAACTGAGCGACTTCACTTTCACTTTTCACGTTCATGCATTGAAGAAGGAAATGGTAACCCACTCCAGTGTTCTTGCCTGGAGAATCCCAGGGATGGCACAGCCTGGTGGGCTGCCATCTATGGGGTCGCACAGAATTGGACACAACTGAAGTGACTTACCAGCAGCAGCAGCAGCAGCAAGCTTGAATTTATTGTTTATAAAGATGAAATAATGGTAGAAATTAGGTGTGAAGAGAATGTTGGAAGCATCTCCACACGGTGATGTGTATGTGGCAGGGTGTACATAAAGGTTCTGAGAGAAACCATGCCCTACATGCCTGGAGGTGGAGAGTAAGGAGCAGGGAGTTCTCAGATCAGCCTTAAATAGATACTAACAAAAAACAAAGGAAGCTAGAGAAAAAGCACTACTATTTATACCTTCTTCCTATTTCTCCCTCAATCTTCACTCGCTCTCTCTTTTCTTTTTTTTTCTTCTTACCTATCACTCTTTACCTGCTTTTTTCCTCCTCATATCATCACCTTTCCACTCTTTTTCTTCTTCTTCCTACTTTTTCTTCATAGTCTTTGGGGTTAACATATACACACTACTATAAATAAAATAGATAATCAGTAATGACCTACTACAACATAGGAAACTTTACTCAATATGATAGCCTTTATGAGAAAATAATCTGAAAAAAAAAAGATGTATATGTATATATAAGAGAATCACTTTGCCGTACCCCTGAAATTAGCACATTATAAATCAACTACACCCCAATATAAAATATAAATAATTAAATAAAATCTGCATTTCAATAACTGTTTATTGGTTTTAAATCATGTGACTCTATTTTGAGATATTAGTCAGTAGGTGAAAGAATACTAAATCGTCATGATCTGGCCTATACTTTATTACTCAGACCCAGCTAAAAACAAATGCAGGGCGAGTGGCAGTGTTAGAAAAACAATAATGATATCTGCATTTTTCTGAGAATGCAAGGACATGTGGGAGGTATGATATGTCTAGAGTGTTTATCTGTGACTCTTATACTTTGAGGATGCAATTTCTGACAATGTGCATCTTAAAACATTTTCCTTTTCATTAATATTCTTCCCTACACTTTAATCCATTCTGCACAATGCTGGGGCTAAGTTGTGTCCGACTCTGTGCAACCCCATAGACGGCAGCCCACTAGGCTCCTCTGTCCCTGGGATTCTCTAGGCAAGAACAATGGAGTGGGTTGCCATTTCCTTCTCCAATGCATGAAAGTGAAAAGTGAAAGTGAAGTCGTTCAGTTGTGCCCGACTCTTAGCGAACCCATGGACTGGAGTCTACCAGGCTTCTCCGTCCATGGGATTTTCCAGGCAAGAGTATTGGAGTGGGATTGCCATTGCCTTCTCTGATACTGCACAGTGGACAGCTATAAATTCATTCAGTTTATTGAGTATTGTTGTTGTTTAGTCATTAAGTCATGTCTGACTCTTTGTAACTCCATGGACTACAGCACGCCAAACAGCCCTTCACTATTTCCCAAAGTTTGCTCAAATTCATGTCCATTGAGTTGATGATGCCATACAACCATCTCATTGTCTGTCGCCCTCTCCTCCTTTTGCCTTCAATCTTTCAAAGCATCAGGGTCTTTTCAAGTGAGCCTGCGCTTGCATCAGGTGGCCAAAGTATTGGAGCTTCAGTTGCAGCATCAGTCTTTCCAATGAATATTCAGGGTTCATTTCCTTTAGGATTGACTGGTTTGATCTCCTTGTTGTCCAAGTGATGCTCAAGAGTCTTCTTTGGCACTGCAATTCAAAAGCATCAATTGTTTGGTGTTCAGTTTTCCTTAAGGTCCAACTCTCACATCTGCACATGACTACTGGGGAAAAAAAAAAAGATAGCTCTGATTGTATGGAACTTTGTCAGAAAAATGATATCTCTGCTTCTTAGTATACTGTCTATGTTTGTCATAACTTTCTTTCCAAGGAGCAACTGTCTTTTAATTTCATGGCTGCAGTCACCATTTGCAGTGATTTTGAAGTCCGAGAAAATAAAATCTGTCATTATTTTCACCTTTTCCCTTTCTATTTGCCATGAAGTGATGGGACTGGATGCCAGGATCTTATGGTGAATTTTAAGCCAGCATTTTCACTCTTCTCTTTCACCCTCCTGCAAGAGGCTTTATTTGGTTATTTTTATTTTAGAATTTCTTTTTTAACTTAATCAAGAAATAGGGTGACCCCAATCTTTCATTATAAAAACAGGACATGTGAAATTAGAAGGAAAAAAAAGAGAGATTTGGCAAAGTATTTTAACTTCTTTCAGGGTCATTTGAGTTCAAGCTTTGGGCAAAGATTCAGGCTAGTTCTTATTTTATCCAAACTAGTGCATTCCTAATCACAATGGTAGCAGCCAGCTGTGTTGATTCACTTGTTTCTAGTACATGTTTTTATTGTACTGCAGAGAAAAAGATCATTTCATTTTGTGCTCAGGCAAGGGTATTTTATCAAAAACATAAGACCGTCTCTTATATTTGCTATATTCCACATGATATTTGTGATTGAGAACACATAAAAAATTATTTTTAAGTTAATATATGACTAATTTTAAGAAAACATTTTACTTTTCTTGGATATAAAAATAGAAGCACTTAATCTAATGTTTATTATATAATCACTTATAATACAGAGTTAACAGTCTCTACTTAAAGTCACTGGTTAATGGAATATGCCGAAAGATACCCTAAAGCTCATCAGATGTTAATATAAAGCTGTCTGTCCTGTTATTTTTTTATTTATGTACATTCTAGAAAAGGTAGTGTAAATGTGGGGATTGACAATGCCCTTACATATTATATTTGTTCACGTATATAAATGCACACGCACAGGAATATTATTCAGCATTAATTTAGTATCAATTTGTTCCCATACTACTGTAAAGGGAAGTCACTTTTAAAATCACTTCAAGAAAAAATTCAGCTGAATTTATATCGTTATTTTTAAATGAATCAAAGTGTAGTGTGACTGAAAACTGCTAATATCCTAGAACATGATGCATTAGAATGCTATTTTAAGATACTATTTTAAAAATATCTAAGATCATGGACAAATTACCTGCTCGATTAAGTGTTCCATATAAAAATCATATATAATCCTGATTATATTTATATTGTATTTTTCAAGTACTCTAAGATTGAAAATTACATAAAATATGTCTAAAAATAAATGCAAGTGATGTTTATACACAGATGATTGCTATGCTCTGATATAAATGATCTGAAAAACATTAAGTTAGAACATATAATCTGTAGTAAATTCAAAAGTCGTCTACATTATATTTGTAACAAAGTTATTTTAATTACCTTGATATGTTAAACTACTCTCCACAGAATATTTCAGTATTCCTCTAGAATTGTTTTGCTTAAATACATTTCTGAAACATTGAAACCCTATATCTTATTTTTATAACAAAAGACATATTTGAATAGTGTATGTGTGCTTAGTTGTTCAGTCTTGTCCGACTTTTTGCAACCCCATGGGACTGTGTCCATGTGGATTCTCCAGGCAAAAATACTGGAGTGGGTTGCCATATCCTCCTCCAGAGGATCTTCCCAACCCAGGGATAGAACCCAGGTCTCCCACTATTGCAGGCAGATTCTTTCCCATCTGAGCCACCAGGGAAGCCCAAGTAATGTGTGGTTCAGCACTTTAATACAAAATAACACTATTTCTACTGAGCCCAATGATATGATTGGGCTTAGTAACTGAGAAAAACATAAAATAATAAAGAGCAAAACAATGTATCCTGATACTGAACAATCTAAACTGATGCTCTGATAAAATTACCTTTCTCATTTTTATAGTATTTTATTCTATTAAATAAATCAGTAAAAATAAAACAGTTTTGTCAGAGCTTGTACATAATTCCAGTTCCCCTTCTCTCATTTTTCATTAAGTCTCTGTCCCAGAAATTTGCGGTCAGTGAAGGGCAATTCCAGTAGGTGGAGTAATAGTAAAGCAAATACTATGTGTTGAACTATAACTTTCTGCTTCTATTATCATTTTGGGCAGAAAATAGTATAAATCAGATGAGGTTAATTTAGAAATAGAATATTAAGTATAGATAAATGTATTGTTGTTTAGAGTAAGTGTATTGCTGTAGAACAAAAACATATTCCCTTTAGTCTTCAATATTCTCTTTATTTTTCCTTTTCACTTTCAAAAGTTTCCTAGGGAACCTGTTTAATACAAAAGCCTGCTTATTATTAGTAGCCTCAAATTTGACAGACAGCTCCTGAATAACGTATTGGGGGAAATCAGAGAGGACAGACTCAGGCGACTTCAAGGTATCTGGGTATTTAGGTTTTAGATAATTTTCTAATAAGCTCATAGTCTTTCCATCCCCCACATCTTTAGCCTGGTCAGAGCCTTCACTGTCCTGAGCAGAAGAATGGCAGAGAGATCTTTGCCAAGTGCAAAGAGAGACAGAGAGAGAAGGCAGAGGTTGAGGTTCTCCATGCGTTTATCTATATTTCTCCTGGGGGTTAAACTGCTGCTATGGGATCTCTCTCCTAGGGATGAAAGCTCAATATGTCTATCAAATATGACTACAGTTATCCACCAAATATGTATATGTGAAAGAAAATAAATTCAACTTGCTGTACCTCCATATCTATACTTATATGTGTATCGCTATACATAAACTGGAAGAAAAAATGCATGTTTGTACTTTATTACCATCTTTTATAATTTATAATACAGGTCTTTCTCCCCCCTCCCTCGACTCTGGTCATAAATCTTGGGAAAAGCTTTACTTGAACAGTAAAAATGTCCCTGGTATCCAAAGGAAGGCCCTAGGTTTGCTTTTTGAATGGACATCAATTCATAATGTCCCTACTGACTGTTTTTCATCTTGTGTGGATTAATTTAGAGTCTATTTCAGGATGCCATGATAGTCTAGTTTAGAATCATGGCAATATTGTCAACTGGAATTTGTTAGCCAATGCCTTGAAATCTAAGTAACATATACTACTGCCGTGATATACAGAAACATATAACATCTTCAATGTTTTTCTTTTTTTACTTTATTTTACTTTACAATACACCCGTGGCGAATTCACTGTTTTTCTTATGTTCAAAGTAGTACAAATAAGCAATTAAAAACAATTCAATTAGGGATATATTTACTTGGTCTATAACATTTCTTTTTGTTATGTCTATCCTTGTTTTGTCAACTGAATAGATAGTATTTTATCAAAATGCTGAATGAGAAAATATTAATATATGCTATGAATTCCATATTCTACTTATCATTTCCTATCAAACATTCCTCCTTAGGATAGTCTAATAACATTATAATTACATATCATCACAAAATTATAAAAAAATGAATATGGCTATCAAAGTTACTCAAACAAAACACATGTATTTAGATTCATCTTCTCATTTGTATTCTCTTTATATGCTGTCTCTTATACACATCTTAAAGAGATACATATGATAAGGTACTTAGCTTGGTTAATTTAGGAAAAATCTACAGAATGTGGTCTGTACACTTCTACATTCTGTCGAATTTGCCTTAGTGTGAATCATTAGATAATTGAGCACAAAATTCCAAAATTCTGAAAGTACTTCATAATAGGAATTTTTACTAACAAAATTAAATAGCATGGAAGTTAATAAAAAAAATAATATCTAAAATAAAGTGAATCGTTAGTCAAGGCTAATCTTGATTCTTTTTTATAAATGTTAAACAGAGAGAAACATCAGTACTCTCATGTAAATATTTCCCACCTAATAATCAACTCAATTTTTCATCATTTATCTTGTCCCCAGAAATCCATGGCCCTCATAAGTAGGTAATCATTTTTTTTCCTGCCTCACAGCTACAGAATCCCAGAGGACACATTGACATTTTTCCTTCATTTTAAGGGGATAAAAAATTAATGAGTCACTACTAGAGGGATAAAAGTATCTTATCAGGGAATAGTCAACCAATTAAGTGCAACAAATTTTATTAGAATATGTTATGTTAGTGGGAACACTCCTTGTCTCTGATGTCACATTTTCACATGAAGACACTGGTGTTAGAATACTTCTCTTTGGTATACTCCTGATCTTTTATATCTCTTAAGAATATGCTGTCAATAACTATCTGGTTCATATTTCTTGACTTTGTAGAAATACAGCATTGAAAGTTTTAATTTCTAAACATTTGCTTTAATTCTCCCCTATCACAACCAGTGAGAGACTTGAAATAAGCTGCTTTGTATTTAATAAACACAGCCTTTTCCTGGGATGGGTGGTTCTAAGGCGTTTACAATTTAGGAAGAGGTGGTTGTGTGGAAGAAGAAAAGAAAAGTCAACACATTTTAGATACAAATTGAAACTGAATTTTGTACTTTTTTCTAATAACAATTTTTATATCTCCTGTATCTTAGTTTTCACTTTGTTTCTAATTGAGGAAGGACAGAGAACAGTGCTATATTCTGACATCCTTAATCCCTAAAGATAGGTTTGACATTATGAGAACCTCTCAGTTGAATATAATTAAGTGTGAAATAAGGAGCAACAACAGCAACAACAACTATGGTCTGTTATTGTTTAGTTGCTAAATCACGTTCCACTCTTTTGTGGTTCCATAGACTATAGCCCACCAGGTTCCTCTGTCTATAGGATTTCCCAGGCAAGAATACTGGAGTGGGTTGCCATTTCATTCTTCAGGAGATCTTCCCCATACAGGGATCAAACCCACATTTCCTGCTTGGCAGGTGGATTTTTTACCATTGAGCCATCTGAGAAGCCCGCTAAATATGGTGCCGACTTTGAAATATCTTAGACTTTATCTGAAAAGAGGATATCATATCAGAGAAATTTTGTATGGTATCATATAATTATTAGTGTCTTCTGGGCTTCCCTGGTGACTCAGCTGGTAAAGAACCCACCTGTCAATGCAAGAGACACAAGAGACGTGTGTTCCATGCCTGGGTCAGGAAGGTCGCCTGGAGAAGGAAATGGCATCCCACTCCAGTATTTTTGCCTGGAAAATTCCATGGACAGAGGAGCCTGGTGGGCTATATAGTTCATGGGACCACAAAGAGTTGGACAGGACTAAGCATATGCACCCACACTGTCTTCTGAAATTACTTATGCCCAGGAGACAGTCATAAAATAACAATACACTCTGCTGAGGATATGATACTTTGTTCCTTGGTAAATGAGATTCTTAAATGTTTGGGCCTTCACCTCTGTAACATTAACATAATATATTGGATATTTCCTTTTAAGTTTTAGTTACTGAATCATGAAACATACCACTTACATATAAGTGGAGGCTATGCAAATAGAAGAGTTCATTATGTCAGTATATATTGCCTTGAAGCTTCCTGTATATGAAGCTTCAGTTTACTAACATATGTCAGTGAAAGCACAGATAACACAATATTACTTAAGAGTATGTCAACTGGCCATAAGTCAAGATGTTACTTTCAACAGAACTAAAAGTACTTTTTTAATAACTCAGTCAAACTTCTGCAATGTCTTTCGCTTCACACTGACATGAAATATAGATTATTGTATAATTTCCTTGAGAGAAAAATATGCAATTCCTATTAATTTTATAATCTTCATCTAAAGACAACATCAGTTATCTTGAATTTGAGGTAGAAATTAAAACAGGAAGAATAATTTGACCATATTGTCCTATTAATATATGAAGGCACAAAATCCAGGAGAAACAGCTTAAAAATAAAGCAAAAAAAAAAAAAAAAAAGTCTTTAAGCAGGCTATTGTTCAAGGACAGAAAGTAGACTTTTTCCATAAAAATGTAAAAGATTAATGGATTTGTGGATAGGAATGTATTTTTAGAGACTCATTCCTAATCTCTCTGACATACAGACACAGACTTGTATGACTTTAAAGGCATAACATGATTTAAAGTAGAATATCATATATGGTACATTGTGACTTGAAAATGATGATTCCAGTGTGAATGTAATATTAGCACAAAGAAAGTACATCCTGAAGAAGGAAAAAATAATTATATGGTAAGTTCCATCTCATCTAGATGGCAAAAGAGGTCATGTCAGTCATGAAGGACAATTCCAAACTATTGCAGCTGAGCAAAATTCCATTATAAATCATTTCAATATACATAGATTCAATTTTACAAAGTCATCAAATCATGACCTCATTTTGATAGTGGTATATAACATAACTATAGATCTGGTTTCATTACTAACTAGTTGTGCAATTGCAGATCGACACTTCTCTTGTTTGAGGATTATTCTCTCCATCTATAAAATAAGAGGATTAGAACAGATGATCTCTAAGGGCCCCTGTAGAGTGAACATTCTATGTTTGCTTCCCTAAAAACACAGAAAATGTAGCAAGAATACTATTCTTGCTTCTCAGTGTCAAGACTCTGACGAGATTATCTTGCATTTTAAATGATGAATAAAAGAGTTTCAGGTTCAGTTAAGTTAGATACATCAATTCCTTAGAAATGTGAGTGAATTCTTCACCAGCTTAGGGGAGAAGAGTCACTCATCATTGATTTACTTATTATAAGGCAAACGTTTCTTGATATTTGGAAACTTTCTGATTCAGTTCTATATGAAGGACTAGTTCTCATTACACATACACACACACACACACACATTACATACTAAAAATATAGATACATAATGAAGAATGTAACATCCCCAATAGTAATACTTCAACAGTCTCAAACTGTTAAATGTTTTAAATTAGAAAAGGAAGTTATATGTTCATGAAATAGTCTATTGCGGGGTTTTTCAACTTCAGCACTATTTATATACTCAACTGGATAATTCTTTGGCATGGGGGCTGTTCTGTGAAAAGTAGGATATTTAACAACATACTTGGCTTCTAGATATTAATATAGTATTTTCCCAGCAAATTGCAACAACCAGCTGTTTCCTGGGAGAAAAGTGGTCTCTGATTGAGAACCACTGGCTCAATGCAATGCTATATATGTATGTATACTATCATAAAATGTCAACTATCCCTGGTGGCTCAGAGGTTAAAGCGTCTGCCTCTAATGTGGGAGACCCAGGTTCGATCCCTGGGTCGGGAAGATCCCCTGGAGAAGGAAATGGCAATCCACTCCAGTATTCTTGCCTGGAGAATCCCACGGACGGAGAAGCCTAGTAGGTTACAGTCCACGGGGTCGCAAAGAGTCGGACACGACTGAGCGACTGAACTGAACTGAACTCATAAAATGTCTAATTGTTCTCCAAGATGTTCTGATTTCAATACTTCAGGATGAATTATTTCATTTAGGTTTAAACATGTATTACTACATTTAGTGTGGACTTCTAGAAATATAAAAGTTAAGAAACAAAGATTATTTTAGCTTAGGTTTTCTAAAACTTAAAAATTATAGTGAAACTACATAGAAACACAAATAAGTTTCACAGTACTCAAGACACTGATATAATCTAAATGTTCTCAATGGGATGAATGGATAGAGAAAATGTGTACCTATAAAATGGAATATTATTCAGCAATAAAAATAGAAAATTCTGTTATTTGTGACAATATGGATGAAACTGGAGAGCATTATGGCTAAGTAAAATAAGCCAAACAGAGAAAGCTAAATATTGTATTGGTATTGCTTATATATAAACAATGCTTCTTTGTTGGCTCAGTGGTAAAGAGTTTGCCTGCAATGCAGGAGACACAAGAAACGCAGCACTGGGGTGACCCAAAGAGATGGTACGGGGAGGGAGGTGGAAGGGGGTTCAGGATAGGGAACATGTGTACACCCGTGGCGGATTCATGTTGATGTATGGCAAAACCAATACAATATTGTAAAGTAATTAGCCTCCAATTAAAATAAATAAATTCAAATTAAAAAGAAAAAGAAACTCAGGTTTGATCCCTGGGTCAGGAAGATTCCTTGCAGAGGAAATGACAACCTGCTGCAGTATTCTTGCCTGGAAAATTCCATGGACAGAAGAGCCTGGTGGGTTACAGTCCATGAGATCACAAGGAATCAGACCTGATTGGGCACACACACACACACACACAAATGACAACAGCAACAAAAAGCCAAGTAATACAAACTGAGAATAGAATAGATTGCCAGGAAGTTGGGAGAGGGAGAAATGGGGAGATATAGCTTAAATGGCACAATCCTTCAGTTCTAAGAACAGTAAGTACTGAGGATCTAGTATATTACATGGTGACTATGGCTAATAATATGTTATTATATACTTGAGAGATGCTGAGAATAAATCTTAAGTATTCTCACCACAAAAAGAGAGATTTAACTGTGTGAGCTGATGGATATGTTAATTTTCTTGAGCCTGGTAATCTTTCCACAGTGTATATGTATGTCAAATCAGCACACTGTATACTTTAAATATATACGATTATATTTGTCAATAAACTTGGGGGGAAAACACAAATGAGGCTTCTGCTGAGGAAATTGAGATCTGCAAACCTGCTTCTTTTAGCAAAGAATCTCATTACTGGATATATACCCTAAGTTCCTGTGTGCTCTATGAGTAAGGAACAGCTGATTGAATTCCGTGCCCTGTTCCATGACCTTTATGCTCAAAACGCTGTATTATGCTCACAAAAACAAAAATTACCCTTAACGTTACTGATCTTGAGCCAACAAGTTTGTTAGTTCCTAATGAAAAATCTTTATCTACTAAGAACTTTGTTTTCGTTTTCCTTCTTTGTGGCTCTGTGACAGTCCCTTTATTATTCATTTGCATACATTGAGAATTATTTAATATTTTTAATATTTTAAAAGTAAGCATGATTCAAGTCCCATGTATCTATGCTCTGGGGTATTTTATTGAGGCAAAATCACAACTGGCATTAAACCTAGAGAGAATTATGCATGGCCACAGAGAGAATGTTATTCACTTAGAGCACGGCCACATAGTGACTTCAATCAGGTTTGCTTTTCAAGTGTTAAATGGACTGAGTGATTCTAAAGGTTTTTGGACACTTTCCAAAATTGGAGTAGTGCAGTTTTTGTTTTAAGTTCAAGTTCTGTGGTTAAATTGGGAGAATCTTTAATATGAAGCAAATAAGTAGGATTCCAAAAAGAAAATGCATTCAGGAAAATGAGGTTCTAATTTATTGATATGCTAATTAGTAAAACATCATGCAAATCTGAAGAAGGCCATGGAGATTTTTCCTTCTAAGCATAAAAAATACATCTAATGTTACTTAAGCTGCAGTCAATTACAGTAGTGTGAGAGACTCAACCACATAGGGTCTAACTTCCTTAACAGAAATGATCCTTTTTCATCACTATTTGCTTATTACAAGTCTACTAATAAGTCTCCAAATAATATATTTTGTTATCAAATACCTAAAACTTCTAGTGCATAAATTTACTTTCCATATTCACTCTTATAGGAAAAAGTCATAAAAATGTAAAGAATATATATATTTTTTGCAAGAAAGATATTCCATGAAGAGAAGCAGCCTTATTAGCTCATCTAATACTGATAATGAAAACTTATGCTTGAAGAGATATGAATTTTATGAGATGAGTTGAAGGGAACCTTAAAAATAATCTACTTGTTTTTAAATAAGAAGGAAGAAGGCCAAGATCACATGGTCAGATACCCAAAAAGTGAGGACCAAAATACTATCCTTCCTTCTTGTATGTATGTATGTATGTATGTGAAGTCGCTCAGTCGTGTCCAAGTCTTTGTGACCCATGGACTGTAGCCTACCACACTCCTTCGTCCATGGGATTTTATTTTTTCACAAAACAATCTGAGCTTCCAAATCTATGTTCCTTTGAGCCACTGGGACGTTCATGCAAACAGCCTACCTTTCAGCAAAACAGACATATTCCCTTAGCGTCACATATAGATGTATGGGCCATTTAAAACCTTTGCTAGTAATAACAGTGATATATAAACACTCTTACGTATTTGGCTGGTTTAATTCTCTAATTTAAAATCCATTGGCAAGTAAAATTAAGAGGTATCACAGTATACCTCTTAATTTTACTTGCCAATATACAGACTTCCCTGGTGGCTCAGACGGTTAATTGTCTGTCTACAATGCGGGAGACCTGGGTTTGATCCCTGGGTCGGGAAGATCCCCTGGAGAAGGAAATGGTAATCCACTCCAGTACTATTGCCTGGAAAATCCCATGGACAGAGGAGCCTGGTAGGCTACAGCCCATGGGGTCGCAAAGAGTCGGACACGACTGAGCGACTTTACCTTTACCTTACCTCACAGTATACAAAACATATTTTTTGTTTTTGTTTGGTTCAACTCTATTAGTAGCCAATCATTTGCAAATGCAGAGACTATATTTTGTGTATACACCACATTGATAAAGCAAATAGGACCATTTTTTTACACAATATGAACTTATCAGAGCAAATTGACACGAGTTTTCATGATCTTACTTTTTTTTTTCTTGACACCCTAGAACCAGATTCTTTAATGACTTGCATCAGAGTTATTCAGGGTAAAAATTTTTTTCTGCGGATATTTTCTTGTTGTTGTTGTTTTTAGTTTTCATAGGCTATTTTTGCAGAATTCAAGAGCTTCCCTGATAGCTCAGTTGGTAAAGAATCCACTTGCAATGCAGGAAACCTCGGTTTGATTCCGGGGTTGGGAAGATGTGCTGGAGAAGGGATAGGCTACCCACTCCAGTATTCATGAGCTTCTCTTGTGGCTTAGCTGGTCTTAATATAAGATATACAGCAGAGGTTTTGTTGTCGTTGTAGTTGTTAAACTAAGCATAGACTGATTCTGATAATTTGACTAAGGTTTTGGTTCAATATGAATACACTGAATCTACAGTTACTTTGGAAAAATTTGTTCTAAAACAAAGCAAAACAAAACAAAACTAAAGGCTGGCTGAGTGAGGACTATTGAACAAACAAGAAGAAAGCCACATCAAAGTGGGTTGGGGAGGCTGGGACATAATTATGCCATAAATCCTACTCACAGCGCAGAGACCCACAACTGGAAGAAGCTCAAAACCCAGAGCTATCTCCAAGAAGCAAAGGGTTCAGACTCTACATGGGACCTTCACCTGAGAGAAAAGCCACCAAAATATCCAATTTTGAGAACCAAAAGGGCTCACAAGATAGTGGCCATCTGGGAGATAGCTCTTAAAGGGTCCTTGCAATGCTCAGAGTAAGCCATCCCAGAGTCCAACTCAGACAACTAGACTTTAAGTGAAGGATGATGACCTGCTTATAAGTAAAGCATCAGCCAAGGGCAGGCATCTAATTTAACACACACATCTAGGAATCTGTTGAAACATTATCTAGGCATGCAGATATTTTCATGAGGATTGCATCTTCATGTGTTTACTTTCCTGTGCTCCAAAGCACCCGTATCTCCTGGGAGGGAGCTGTCCCATGTGTCTCGTGCTCTGAGCTCCGTGGCTCCCATGCAGGGAATATCTCTTGGCTGCCTGACTATGGAGACCAGGAGGATGTTGGCTCCTGGTTCCAGGGCACTGTAATAATTAGTGTCACTCAGAAAGAAGCTCATATGCCTGTCTGGCACCCTCATTTTAGTGCCTCTCTCAGGGGATACCTCTACATTGCCTGGCTCTGTCGGAAGGTGGGGCTTCCATTTACGAGTCCTACATGACTATAACTAACAGAGAAAAAGTTCTTAAATAGCTACCACCCCCAGGGCACAACAAAAGGCCACAAATTCAGGGGCCCAGTCTTTCTGTGAATGAAGCCTATTGGCTAATCATCATGTCTGTGGCCTGAGAGGAAGGATTCTAGAGGTTGGCTATCATCCTTTCCAGACACCTGTCTTTGTGCTCTTCCTATACTGTGATCCAAAGCATAGTATGTCATGGAAGAGAGCTGTACATATGGCTGGTAACCTAGCTTTTATGTCAGGATCCCCAGTTTAGGCAGCTGCCACCCAGAGGATGACTCTTGATAGCCTGGCACTGGTGGCCATAGCATTTGCATTCCTAGGTCCCACCAGACTGTGACTGCATCACCCCCCCACCCCCAACACACACACACAATACTTAGGTATTGCATAAACTAAGGCAAACTCCTAGTCTTTCTCTGAAGGAAACTCCTTTATTTGTCCTGGAGCTTTGGCCTGAGAAAAGACTTCAGGTTTGACACACATTTAGCAGGCTATGAAGCTGCTCTCAAAAAGTGTAAGCTGTGGGCACCATCTTGACACTCTTCATTTGTCTCACTCCAGCTTTCTCTTATATCCCAGAAAAAAAATTTATATGTTCATCTAGAGCCCTGTTTTTTTGTGACTGCTCCTCAAGGGACACTGCCTGATCCTTTGGACAGTGTGGCTTATACACACAGTCCCTGTACTAAGCTGTTTCAGTTATGCCTGACTCTTTGTGACCTGATGGACTTATAGCCCACCAGGTTCCTCTTTCCATGGGATTCTCCAGGCAAGAATCCTGGAATGGGTTGTTGTGCCCTCCTCCAGGGGATTTCCCTGACTCAGGGATCAAACCCACGTCACTTATGTCTCTTGCATTGGCAGGCAGGTTCTTTACCACTAGCACCACCTGAGAAGCCCCATACTTGTAGTCCCACCTGACTATAACTACTTGCATACTTTAAAAAGCTACTGCCTGAGAATCTAGTTTCCAAACCTGAATCTAGGTGCTGATATCTCTGTTAGGGACACTGGTGGGCCTTCACACTTCCTCAACTATTGAAAGCTATTAAAAAATATAATAGACCACATGGACAAGCATGAAGGTTTGGGAGATAATAAAGGGCTGAAGCAGGGTTGAATAGCAATGTTCATCTTCTACACCAGGCCAGTCCTTTAAGAGTGAGAGAGATGATTGTTTCATCTACTGTCTAGGAACTAACAGAGATCAAGCAAAATGAAGAAATAGAGGACTGTGTTCCAACTGGAAGAACAAGATAAAACCTCAGTAAATAACCTTAATGAAATGAAGATAAGTAATTCACACTATATGCACTCAAAGTAATAGTCATAAAAGATGCTTACCAAACTGAGGAGGGAAATGGGTGAACACAGTGAGAACTTCAGTGAAGAGATGAAAATATAAGAGTGCCAAGCAGAAGAAAACTAACAAAAAGTGAAGATAGCATAAAATATTTAAGGGCCATCAAACAAATTAACATTTGCATTATAAGGTCCCCAGAAGGAGAAGGGAAAAAGAAACAACTATCTAATTAGAATACATAATAGCTAAAACCTTCCCTAACCTGGGACTGAAAATAGACATCCAGAACAGGAAACCAAGAGAGCCCTAAATAAGAATGATTCAGAGACGGACAACAAGATATGGTATAATTAAAATGTCAAAACTTAAAGACAAGAAGAGAATATTAAAATCATTAACATTGATTTTACTACCTAAAACTATCAGTGGAATTTTCAACAGAAAGTTTGAAGATCAAAAGGGAGCGGGTATGAAATATTGAAAAGGGGAAACAAAAATTCCAGACAAGAATACTCTACCTGGCAAAGTTATCATTCTGAAATAAAGGAGAGAAAGTTTTTTGTTTTCTTTTTTTAAGATAAGCAAAATCTAAAGGAGTTTATCACAACTAAACCAGCCTTACAAAAAATGTTGACACAAACTCTTTAAGCTGAAAAGAAAGGACCCTAATTAATAACAAGGAAAAGAATGAAAAAATAAATCTCATTAAACAGTTAAAAATACATTAAAAGCAATGAAATATTCTTTATGATATTAATATGAAGGCTACAAGAAAAGATAAGTAAAAGTAAGTACAATTATAATAATTAGTGAAGGGACACACAATGATAAAATGTGCAATGTAACATCAAAAACAAAACATAGAGGGTAAAGTAAAAATACTGACTCTTAAAATAAGATCAAGCTTAAGTTGTCCTCAATTTAAAGCAGATTGATAGAGATGTAAATTGCTATTTGTAAGCCTCATAGTAACCACAAACAAAAAAAACCTATACTAAACACCTATAAAGCGCTTTTCTTGTGGCTCAGCTGGTAAAGAATCTGCCTGCAATGAGGGAGTCCTGGATTTGTTTTCCTGGTTTAGGAAGATCCCCTGGAGAAGGGAAGGGCTACCCACTCCAGTATTCTGGCCTGGAGAATTCCATGGACTGTATTGTCCATGGGGTCGGAAAAAGTTGGACACGATCAAGCGACTTTCTCTTCACAAACTTATATAAGAGAAAGGAATCTAAGCATACCACTAAAGAAAGTTATCAAACAACAAAGGAAAAAAAAAGAAGAAGAGGAGAGGAACTACAAAGACGCTGGATAAACAATTAACAAAATAATATGCATGCCTGCGTGCATGCTAATCACTTCAGTCGTGGAGGACTCTTTGCAACTCTATGGACTGTAGCCCACCAGGTTCCCCTGTCCATAGGATTTTCCAGGCCAGAATACTGGGGTAGGTTGCCATGCCCTATTCCAGGGGATCTTCCTAACCCAGGGATTGAACCAAAATTTCATGTCTCCTGCATTGGCAGGCAGGTTCTTTACTGCTAGTGCCACCTGGGAAACTATAAACTGACATACCTATTAATAATTACTTAATTGTAAATAAATTCCTCAAAAGGTGTAATAGATTAAGAAAAGAAAAAAAAAAACAAAAACCTCTATCCTGTGTAAAATAGACTCACTTTAGATATCACAGCCTTGTTGTGGCAAAGGGACTTGGGAAATAAAATGAAGCTATGAGACATGCCTTGTAGGGCCAACCAAGATGGATGGGTCATAGTGAAGAGTTCTGACAAAGTGTGGTTCTCTGGAGAAGAAAAATTACAATCCACTACAGGATTCTTGCCACTAGAACCCCATGAACAGTATGAAAAAAGCAAAAAGGCATAACCTTGGAGATAAGCTCCTCAAGATGGCAGGTGTCCAATATACTATTAAGAAAGAGCAGAGAGCAATTACTAATAGCTCCAGAAAGAATGAAGTGACTGGGCTAAAGCAGAAATGACACTCAGTTGTAGATGTGTCTGATGGTGAATGTAAATTTCAATGCTGTAAAGAACACTACTGCATAGGAACCTGGTATTTAGGTCCGTGAATCAAGGTAAATTGGACGTGGTCAAGCAGCAGATGGCAAGAGTAAATGCTAATGTTTTAGGAATCAGTGAACTAAAATGGATGGGAATGGGTGAATCTAATTCAGATGACCATTAAATCTACTACTGTTGACAAAATCCATTACAAGAAATGGAGTAACCCTCATAGTCAACAAAAGAGTCTGAAATCCAGTACTTGGGAGCAATCTCAAAAATGACACAATGATCTCGGTTCTTTCCAAGACACACCATTCAACATCACATTGAAAATATGTCTCATCCACTATGCCAAAGAAGTGGAAATTGGTGAGTGGAACTGGAAATCTGTGAAGACCGACAACACTTTCTAGAGTAAACACCAAAAAAAAAAAAAAAAAAAAAAACAAAAAACAACTCATTTTCCTCATAAGCAATTGGAATACAAAAGTAGGAAGTAAATATATACCTGGAATAATAGGGAAGTTTGACCTTAGAGTACGAAATGAAACAGGGCATAGGCAAACAGACTTTTGGCAAGTGAACACACTGGTCATAGCAAACACCCCTTTTCAACAATGCAAGAGAGGATGCTACACCTGGACATTACCAGGTGGTCAATACTGAAATTAAATTTCTTATGTTCCTTGCAGCCAAACATGAAGAAACTCTACAGTCAGCAAAAACAAGACCTGGAGCTAACTGTGGCTCAGATCAAGAACTCTTATTGCAAAATTCAGGTTTAAACTGAAGATAGTAGGGAAAACCACCAGGCCATTCAGCTATAACCTAAGCCAAATCCCTTATAATTATACAATGGAGGTGACAAATAGATTAAAGAGATTAGTTCTGTTAGACAGAGTACCTGAAGATCTATGGATGGAGATTTGTAATATAGTACAGGAGACAGTGGCCAAAAATATCCCAAAGAAAAAGAAATACAAGAAGGCAAAGTGGTTGTCTGAGGAGACTTTATAAATAGCTTAGGAAAGAAGAGAAGTGAAAGCAAGGGAGAAAGGGAAAGATACACCAAACTAAATGCAGATTTCCAGAGAATAGTAAGGAGATATAAGGAGGATTTCTTCAATGAACAATGCAAAGAAATAGAGAAAAACAATAGAATGTGAAAGTCTCGAGATCTCTTCAAGAAAACTGGATATATCAAGGGAAACTTTCATGCAAGGATAGGCATGATAAAGACAAAAATGGTAAGGACATAACAAAGGCTGAAAAGATTAAGACAAGGTGGTGAGAATACACAGAACCATACAATAACCAAGATAACCACAATGGTGTGATTACTCACCTAAAGCCAGATATCTTGTAGTGTGAAATCAAGTGGGCCTTAGGAAGCTTTACTATGAATAAAGCTAGTGGAGGTGACAAGATTACAGCTGAGCTATTTCAAATCCTAAAAGGTGATGCTGTTAAAGTGTTGTACTAAATATGCCAGCAAATTTGGAAGACTCAGCAGTGGTCACAGAACAGGAAAAGGTCAATATTTATTTCAATCCCACAAAAGGAAAATGCTCCAAAATGATCAAACTACCATACAACTGCACGCATTTCACAAGCTAGCAGTTCAAGCTAGGTTTCAGCAGTACGTGAACCAAGAATTTTCAGATGTATAAGCTGGATTTAGAAAAGGCAAAGGAACCAAAAATCAAATTGTCAACATTTGTTGGAACATAGAGCAAAGGAATTCCAGTAAAACATCTACTTCTGCTTCATTGAATATGATAAAGCCTTTGACTCTGTGAATCATACTAGCTGTGGAAAATTCTTAAGCAGACTGGAATACTAGACCACCTTATCTGTCACATGAGAAACCTGCTATGTGGGTCAAGAAGCAACAGAATCAGACATGGAACAAGTGACTGGTTCAAGTTTGGGAAAGGAGTATGAGGGCTGTATATTGTCACCCTGATTATTTAACTTCTATGCAGAGTACTTCATGCAAAATGCTGGGCTGGATGAATTCCAGGCTAGAATCAAGATTTCTATGGGGAAAAAAAAAAATATATATATATATATATAAACTCAGATATGCGATGATACCACTGTAATGGCAGGAAACAAAGAGGAACTAAAGAACTTCTTGATGAGGATGAAAGAGAGGAGTGAAAAAGTTGGCTTGAAACTCAACATTCAAAAAACAAAATCATGCATTTGGTCCCATCACTTCATGGCAAATAGCAGAGGAAGTGTAAGCAGTGACTGATTTACTTTTCTTGGGCTCCAAAATCACTGCAGACAGTGATTGCAACATGAAATTAAAAGATGCCTGGTCTTGGAAGGGAAGCTATGAAAAGAGCTTCTTAAAAAAGCAGAGACATCAATTTGCCAACAAAGGTCTGTATAGTCAAAGCTATGGTTTTTCCAGTAGTCATGTTGGACCATAAATAAGGCTGAGCACCAAAGAATTGATGCTTTCAAACTGTGGTGGTGGAGAAGACTTGAGAATTCAATGGATAGAAAGGAGATCAAACCTGTCAATACTAATGGAAATAAACTCTGAATAATAGTTGGAAGGACTGATGCTGAAGCTCCAATACTGTGGCCACCTGATGCAAAGAGCCAATTCAGTGGGAAAGATCCTGATGTTGGGGAAGACTGAGGGAAGGAGGAGAAGGGGGTGATAGAGGATGAGATGGCTAGATGGCCTCATCAACCCGATGGACATGAGTTTGAGTAAACTCTAGGAGATAGAGAAAGAAAAGAAAGCCTGGCTTGCTGTAGTCCATGGGGTCACAAAGATTCAGACACAACTGAACAACTGAAAGACAACAATGAACCATTATATAGCAAAATTTGATAACATATAATAAATGAACTAATTCTTAGAAACCTACAATTTAACAACAGTGAATCAGCACAAAACAGAAAATCTTATTAGCAGACTGATTTTGAGTAGGTATAGTGAATCAGTACTCAAAAACCTCTAAAAAAAAAAGTTCAGTGCCATATGCTTCACAGGTAATAATAATACCAAACATTCAAAGGAAAGTTAATACCAATCCTTTTCAAATTCTTCTGAAACACTGAAGAGGAGGGAAATCTTTTTGTAGGTCAAGAAGCAACAGTTAGAACTGAACATGAAACAACAGACTGGTCCCAAATCAGGAAAGAGTCCGTCAAGGCTGTATACTGTCTCCCTGCTTATTTAACTTATATGCAGAGTGCATCATGAGAAACGCTGGACTGGAAGAAACACAAGCTGGAATCAAGATTGCCGGGAGAAATATCAATAACCTCAGATATGCATATAACACCATCCTTATGGCAGAAAGTGAAGAGGAGCTAAAAAGCCTCTTGATGAAAGTGAAAGAAGAGAGTGAAAAAGTTGGCTTAAAGTTCAACATTCAGAAAACGAAGATCATGGCATCTGGTCCCATCGCTTCATGGGAAATAGATGGGGAAACAGTGGAAACAGTGTCAGACTTCATTTTCTTTGGTCTCCAAAATCACTGCAGATAGTGATTGAAGCCATGAAATTAAAAGATGCTTACTCCTTGGAAGGAAAGTTATGACCAACCTAGATAGTATATTAAAAAGCAGAGACATTACTTTGCCAACAAAGTTCTGTTTAGTGAAGGCTGTGGTTTTTCCGGTAGTCATGTATGGATGTGAGAGTTGGACTGTAAAGGAAGCTGAGTGCTGAAGAATTGAAGCTTTTAAACTGTGGTGTTGGAGAAGACTCTTGAGAGTCCCTTGGACTGCAAGGAGATCCAACCAGTCCATTATGAGGGAGATCAGCCCAGGGTGTTCTTTGGAAGGAATGATGCTTAAGCTGAAACTCCAGTACTTTGGCCACCTCATGCGAAGAGTTGACTCATTGGAAAAGACTCTGATGTTGGGAGGGATTGGGAGCAGGAGGGAAAGGGAACGACAGAGGATGAGATGGCTGGATGGCATCACTGACTTGACGGACGTGAGTTTGAGTGAACTCTGGGACTTGGGGATGGACAGGGAGGCCTGGCATGCAGCGATTCATGGGGTCGCAAAGAGTCGGACACGACTGAGCTACTGAACTGAACTGAGAGTACATCATGAATATTGCTGGGCTCAATGAAGCACAAGCTGAAATCAAGATTAGTGGGAGAAAAATAAATAAACCAGTACTTTGGCCACCTCATGCGAAGAGTTGACTCATTGGAAAAGACTCTGATGTTGGGAGGGATTGGGAGCAGGAGGGAAAGGGAACGACAGAGGATGAGATGGCTGGATGGCATCACTGACTTGACGGACGTGAGTTTGAGTGAACTCTGGGACTTGGGGATGGACAGGGAGGCCTGGCATGCAGCGATTCATGGGGTCGCAAAGAGTCGGACACGACTGAGCTACTGAACTGAACTGAGAGTACATCATGAATATTGCTGGGCTCAATGAAGCACAAGCTGAAATCAAGATTAGTGGGAGAAAAATAAATAACTTCAGATATGCAGATGACATTATCCTTATGGCAGAAAGCAAAGAACTAAAGAGCCTCTTGATGAAAGTGAAAGAGGAGCGTGAAAAAGTTGGCTTAAAATTCAATATTCAGAAAACTAAGGTCATAGCCTCCATTCCCATCACTTCATGGCAAATAGATGGAGAAACAATGGAAACAGTGAGAGACTATTTTTGGGGGGGTTCAAAATCACTGCAGATGGTGACAGCAGCCATAAAATTAAAAGATGCTTGCTGCTTGGAAGAAAAGCTATGACCAACCTAGACAGCAGATTAGAAAGCAGAGACATTACTTTGCCAACAAAGGTCCGTCTAGTCAAAGCTATGGTTTTTCCAGTAGTCATGTATGAAGGTCAGAGTTGGACTATTAAAAACCTGAGTGTGGAAGAATTGATGCTTTTGAACTGTGGTGTTGGAGAAGACTCTTGAGAGTCCCTTGGACTGCAAAGAGATCCAACCAGTCCATCCTAAAGGAAATCAGGCCTGAATATTCCTTGGAAGGTCTGATGCTGAAGCTGAAACTTCAATACTCTGTCCACTTGATGCGAAGNAACTGTGGTGTTGGAGAAGACTCTTGAGAGTCCCTTGGACTGCAAAGAGATCCAACCAGTCCATCCTAAAGGAAATCAGGCCTGAATATTCCTTGGAAGGTCTGATGCTGAAGCTGAAACTTCAATACTCTGTCCACTTGATGCGAAGAACTGACTCATTTGAAAAGACCCTGATGATGCAGAAGATCAGGCAGGAGATGGGCATGACAGAGGATGAGATGGTTGGGTGACATCACTGACTCGATCGACATGAGTCTTAGCAAGCTCTGGAAGTTGGTTGACAGGGAAGCCTGGAGCGCTGCAGTCCTTGGTGTCACAAAGAGTATGACACAACTCTTTTTACTCTCCTCTTTCACTTTCATCAAGAGGCTCTTTAGTTCTTCTTTGCTTTCTGCCATAAGCGCTTTCTCTTGATGTACTCTGCATATAGGTTAAATAAACAGGGTGACATTATACAGCCTTGACATGCTCCTTTCCCAATTTTGAACCTGTCTGTTGTTCCATGTCCAGTTCTAACTGTTGCTTCTTGACCTGCCTACAGATTTCTCAGGAGGCAAGTCAGGTGGTCTGATATTACCATCACTTTACGAATTTTCCACAGTTTGTTGTGATCCACACAGTCAAAAGCTTTGGCATAGTCAATAAAGCAAAAGCAGATGTTTTCTGGAACTCTCTTGCTTTTTTGATGTTCCAACAGATGTTGGCAATTTGAACTCTGGTTCCTCTGCTTTTTCTAAATCCAGCTTGAACATCTGATGTTTATGGTTCACGTACTGTTGAAGCCTGGCTTGAAGAATTTTGAGCATTACTTTACTAGCATGTGAGATGAGTGCAATTTTGCAGTAGCTTGAGCATTCCTTGGCATTGCCTTTCTTTGGGATTGGAGTGAAAACTGACCTTTTCCAGTCCTGTGGCCACTGATGAGTTTTCCAAATTTGCTGACATATTTAGTGCAGCACTTTCACAGAAACATTTTTTAGGATTTGAAGTAGCTCAACTGGAATTCCATTACCTCCACTAGCTTTGTTTGTAGTGATGCTTCCTAAGGCCCTCTTGAGTTCACATTCCAGGATGCCTGGCTCTAGGTGTGTGATCACACCATCGTGGTTATCTGGGTCATTAAGATCTTTTTTGTACAGTTCTTCTGTGTATTTTTGCCACCTCTTCTTAATATCTTCTGTTTCTGTTAGGTCCATATCATTTCTGTCCTTTATTCTACCTGTCTTTGCAAACAGTATTATAAAGGGCTACTGATTCTAGTCTGCTGTTTACTTTTGTCTTCTCACCTCTATTTTATAGCTCTTGATAATGCGCAATTTAAATTTGTTTTAGTTTCTTTTCCTCTATATCTCTATACATAGGATTATCATTTAAATTAAATTACAGAGTACATATAGAGCATTTTGAATAATCATAGCAAGCATTCAATAAGCATTAGCCCTTATCACTATGCAGTTCCTAGTTGATACAAATTATATAATTATTAATACATCTTCACAGAGAAGGCAATGGCAACCCACTCCAGTACTCTTGCCTGGGAAATCCCATGGACAGAGGAGCCTGGTAGGCTTCAGTCCATGGGATTGCAAAGAGTGGGACACGACTGAGTGACTTCACTTTCACTTTTCACTTTCATGCATTGGAGAAGGAAATGGCAACCCACTTCAGTGTTCTTGCCTGGAGAATCCCAGGGACGGGAGCCTGGTGGGGTGCCGTCTATGGGGTCACACAGAGTCGGACATGACTGAAGTAACTTAGCAGCAGCAGCAGCAATACATCTTCAAACATGGATGTGTGCTGTGCTTAGTCACTCAATCCTGCCAGCTCTTTATGACCCTATGGACTGTTGCCCACCAAGTTCCTCTGTCCATGGATTCTCTAGTCAAGAATACTAGAGTGCATTGTCATGCCCTCCTTCAGGAGATCTTCCCAACCCAGGGATTGAGGTAGATTCTTTACTGTCTGAGCCAACACAGATAGTCATATGATAAAACATGTTACAGCGATGGGCTGGCAGTGGGTCCAGGTCTGCAGGCTGGCCCTATGGGTGGCGGGGTATGGGTCGGGCCCTGTTCCTGCATCTTGTAAGCCAGCGTTCCTGCTCTGCACAGCTATGCCTTCAAACAAGACAGAGCACACCCTTCAGGCTGCCCTGAGGTGTGCAGCTGAAAGGTCAGCCCAGCCAACTCGCCCATTTCACAGATTTGGAAATTCTTCTCCAGGGATAGGATTCGACTTGTACTGTATCTCTAAGATACTTCAAGATAGAGACCGAATGGAACAGATGGACATCTGACCAGCCTTTCCACTTCATCCTTCCAGTTTATTCATTCAGCAAGTATTTATTAAGTACTTCCATGATCCAGGAGGCCTGGGTTAGATCCCTGAATTGGGAAGATTCCCTGGAGGAGAGCATGGCAACCAACTCCAGTATTCTTGCCTGGAGAATCCCCATGGACAGAGGAGCTTGGTGGGCTACAGTCCTTGTGGTCACAAAGAATCGGACATGGCTGAGCAACTAAGCACAGCACAGGGCAGGTAGGAGACCCTGGATACCTCTGCTACAGTGGCCGGGCCCACAGGGCCATGTGGATAGCTTTGTGCACATTGGTTGGGCTCCACCCAGTGGTCTGTCCACACAGACAATTCCAGAGACCCTGCTTGAGCTTGGAGCTGCCTCCGTATTTCCCACAGCTGGTGACTGGCCCAGAGGTCCTCAGCCTTAGGTCTCTGCCTCTAAGCTCCCCACTTGTGGGACAGGGAGGGACAGGAACCAGGCTGGCTCCTCACATTGCTGTGTTTTCCTGGGAGCCATGTAGGGCCAGAGGAGTCTGTGCTGGGCCCTGCCTGCCTCTGCCTGTGCCCGCTTCTGCTCCTGCGTTACAGATCCCGCTGCCCACTTTTGCTACTCAGCCTGAGGCAGTGCCAGCGTTATGGCAAGCTCTGCCTGAGCTCCCTACTCTACGACTCCTTCGGGGGCAGTGACACCACCAGGGACGCTGCCTTTGAGCCTATCTGCTGGCTGGTGGACAACATGATCTGCTGGTATGGGTGGTGTTTGTGGTGCTGGTGACTGTACTGACCAGCTCCACTGTGGCCATCGCCTACCTGTGTGCCCTGCCTCTCATCCTCCGAATCTACTCCGTGCCCTGGCTCCGCTGGCATTTCTTCTATAGTCACTGGAATCTGATTCTCATAGTCTTCCATTACTACCAGACTATCACCACCCCACCTGGATACTCACTCCAGGGCAGGAATGATAGGACAACAATCTCCATCTTTAAGAAGTGCATTAACCCCATGCCAGCCTGAACACACCACTGCAGCATCTGCAATAGCTATGGAAGCTGGGACCTTTTTCAGGAGGCTTATGCTGCCATCAAGATTTGCCACCAGACCCCACCACCCATTTTTTCCTTCCAAGAAAGAGTGACTCATGAGAGTCTTGTCTACCTCTGGTTCCTGTGCAGTTCTGTGGTACTTGCCCTGGGTGCCCTAACTGTATGGCAGGCTGTGCTCATCAGTCGAGGTGAGACTAGCATTGAAAGGCACATCAACAAGAAGGAGCATCAGTGGCTGCAGGCCAAGAGCAGTTTTTAGGAATCATTACAAATGGCTGCTTGGACAACTGGAAGATATTCCTGGGTGTGGCCACAGGAAGGCACTGGCTTACTCCGGTGTTGTTACCTTCCAGTCACTTGTCCCATGGGAACGGAATGAGCTGGGATCCCCTGGCCTGGGTGACTGCTCACTCTGCCTCTGTGATAGCAGTGTGAGCATGTGAGCTGGAGTGTGTCAGCCACAACTTGAGCACCACCATGCTTCCGGCATTGCCTCAAGGGCCTCCAAGGATAGCTTCTTGGGATCCTTGAGCCAAAAGAGCCAGTGGGCCTGCCCCAAAGTTCCAAGTGGGGACAGCTCAAGGACCAGTCTCCTGGCCATTGCAGAAGCAAGGCACAATGTGGAGAAATCCTAGGAGTGATGTCCCTTTACTCAGGCAAACAGAAGTTCCAGCCCCAGACTGGAGATCAGGCAGCTAGCAACCTTGCCAGGTTGACCCTGATCTCCTCCAGGTTACAGCACTGGAGTTGGCCACCACCTCTTCCACTTGTGGTCTGAGGAAACAGCTGAATGGTCGAGATGAGATTCTGGCTTCTCAACAGGGCAAAGATACCAGGCCTACTGCTGAGGTCACGGCCACTTCTCATATGCTGCTGAAGGGAGCAAAAATAAAGGTATTTGATTGTATGAAAAAAAAAATGTTACATAATGAAGGATCATGCATAGTGTTGTGAATTTCATGTATAAAATACGTATACCTTGTATATTTCAATAAAACTCTTCTATTAGTAGTTTTCTTCTACAAAGAATAAAAATTCTAGAAATAAAATGAATGATTCTAGTTTGGCTTTTAAAATATGTTCATAAAGTTTCAAGACCACTTCTATAAATAAATATCTATCCACATCAAATTAATATACATTAATAATTGCTGATGTCTCTTGTATTGCTTGCTTGGCATTTTGTAGATATTTTCTAATTTAATCCTCCTAATGACCTTGTGATTTAGGTTTTACTACTCTAATTTATCATATGAAGCAATTGAATCCACAGATTCTAGTGGATCTGTTATTCCAAGTCAAGTGTTAACTGCCTGAGTGAAATGATAGACCTGAACTTCTAGAAATTCTCTCACTTGAATGCAAGTATTTGCTTGAAGACTTGATTTTTGGAAAGAAGACAGGAAAAGAAATTATAATAAAAAGTAATTATCCCCAATTTTCCCACCACATAGAAGCAAAGTAAAATTAGCCCGGGGTGACACTGATTCTGTTTCACCTATTTTCAACTCGCTACTCTGTTTCTCAGTCTCTAAATTATTCTTACCTCAAAGGAAAATGTGTGTGGCAGGGGAGGTCAATGAAATCTTTGGAAGTAGCTGAGGTATGTGCTGGGGACTGTGCTTGGGATATCATAACCACGTAACACAAGAAAACGTTGGGGGTAGTAGGAGAAGTTAGGGAGAAGAGAGGTGGGAACTTAAAAAAATGAGAAAATTGGCCCAAAGGCATTTCAAGTTGATTTGTCTTAACTCCAAAACTTATACTTGGAAATGAGAATTTGTTCCTTCCATTTAACTAAGTCAAGGAGTTTCTTTTCTATGAAATATCTTTGCCTAGTTCAAATTTGCTTAATTTATTGTTAGTTATTTAGATGTTAAACTTCATGAAAGCATAGGATTTTTTTTTTAAATTAACTTTCTGGCTCTATAGACCCTTATTTTAAAACAAATGATGAGCAAAACTAATTTTGATTATTATTTGTAATTTATAGCCACATCCCTTCATTAAACATTAGCAGAACAAATACATTAATTTCTGAGTTAAAC
>SJYT01083754.1:162942-191449 GCA_006410635.1 Cephalophus harveyi
TTAGAGTAATCCTTCAAAACTAGCAAAGATATCACAAAAGATGAAGTGTTACTTCTAAAGAAGATCAACTAAAATATTATCAATGAAACAAATTCTCTATAAGAACAGCTTACAATGGAAGTTTAGGATTAAATTGTCCTCATTATAAAGGATTTGCACTAGGAAGCTATTTCTAAACAGTACAATAGGGATGCAGCAGGACATGAACCCATAAGCAGCAGCCAAAATGACTATGGATAAGAGTTAACTTTGTTGCAGTAATTTACAACTACAAGACTGATATTTCAAGGATGGCATTGAATTCTATTTATCATACTTCTTGCTTCTGAAAAATTCTAAGTAAATGAGAGCTTAAAACTGTAGTACACCATTATATATGGGTTTACAACTATTTCCCCCATTATACATTTTTAAATAATACTTAAAAAAAAAAAAAACAACAACTATCATTTCCCTTCCTCCTCTAACTTAAAGTGATTCTCATTATATTTTTGGATCATTTCTTCTTAGATGTCAAGAAAAATTAAAAAAAGGGATAGAATAATGACCTACATTATTAGCATAATATTTGTAGAATAAGTGAATGAACAAACTGGTACTAGGACTTTTAGGATAATAATTTTAAATGGAGATATTATTTTCAAAATGAAATTTGAGGTGCAAATCTGTAACTATTTTAATATTTAAAATACTTGGCTCAGCAAAGCATCTGCCTGCAATGCAGGATATGCAGGTTCAATCCCTGGGTTGGGAAAATCCCCTGGAAGAGGTCATGGCAACCTACTCCAGTATTCTTCCTAGAAGAATCACCTGGATGGAGGAGCCTGGCAGACTATAGTCCATAGGGTCACAAAGAGTCAAGCACAACTGAAGTGACTAAGTATGCATTCTGTTATTTTCAAGATGAAATCTGAGCTACAAATCTGTGAATACTTTAATATTTAAAATGCTTATTCCTATAACATCAATATAACATGTTATCACAACTCTTTTTCCAAGAGAAGAAAAAAAATCAAGTTAGAGTTCAGTTCAGTTCAGTTCAGTCGCTCAGTCGTGTCCGACTCTTTGCGACCGCATGAATCACAGCACGCCAGGCCTCCCTGTTCATCACCATCTCTCGGAGATCATTCGGCGATCAGCCTTCTTCACAGTCCAGGTCTCACATCCATACATGACCACAGGTAAAACCATAGCCTTGACTAGAGGGACCTTAGTCGGCAAAGTAATGTCTCTGCTTTTGAAAATGCTATCTAGGTTGGACATAACTTTTCTTCCAAGGAGTAAGCGTCTTCTAATTTCATGGCTGCAGTCACCATCAGCAGTGATTTTGGAGCCCAAAAAAATAAAGTCTGGCACTGTTTCCACTGTTTCCCCATCTATTTCCCATGAAGTGATGGGACCAGATGCCATGATCTTCGTTTAGATGTGTATAAGAGACAGGCTTGGGGCTGGTGCATGGGGATGATCCAGAAAGAGGATATGGGATGGGAGGTGGGAGGGGGATTCAGGATTGGGAGCTAATATACACCTATGGTGGATTCATGTCAATGTATGGCAAAACCAATACGGTAGTGTAAAGTAAAATAAAGTAAAAATAAAATTAAAAAAAATTGTGCAAGTGCTTGTCATCAAGGTGATTTATAGGCAAATAATAATTTCACAAATGTAGATTAATAATGCAAGGATAAACATTCCTTGAAATACTTCATATAATAAGATTTTATATATACTTTGATTTTCTTCATTTAAATAGATTCTATCTAGTATTTATTTTCTTCCATTTAAATAGAAAATTCTTGATTTTTAAATTTTCAGACTAAGATATATAGATTACAAAATCTTCATTATTGTTAGAAAGTGATTTCTAATATTATTATCCTGAGACATCAGAATTTGCACCAACAACTGATAGTTTTATAGTAATACACAATAGTCTAGAGTAAAGATATATTTTTTATACATTTAAATGACAGAATCTTCAAGTTTAAGGGATGTAGCAGAAAGTGAAACTAAAAGGTGATTAAAGAAATCCCTTCTATTGTAGTACTATATAACATACCCTCTAAAAGGAGACATTTCTAAGAATGAAAATGGATACCATCCATTATTTTGTCAGAACATCAGGAATCAATTTAGAACTTCCTCAGGAAGACTAAGAAGCTTATCTTGATATCAACAAATAATTATGGTTCATAGTAAAGAATCTGCCTGCTAATGCAGGAGACACAGGTGTGATCCCTGGGTCAGGAAGATCCTCTGGAGAAGGTAATGCAACCCACTCCAGTACTCCTGGTTAGAAAATCCCATGGACAGGTGAGCCTGGTGGGCTACAGTACACAGGGTAAAAAAGAGTCAGACATGACTGAGTGAGCATGAAAATAAAGAATTGAATAAATAAATGTGAGATAAGGAAAAATTTTTCCTTTACACTTCATAGGCTAAGACATAATTTTTAAGTAATTTGCTTCTTTTGACCTAATCAATAAATATAAAACAAGAAAATATTTTAATTGCTATATAGGAAAAGGAGTGCGTCAAGGCTGTATATTGTCACCCTGCTTATTTAACTTATATGCAGAGTACATCATGAGAAACGCTGGACTGGAAGAAACACAAGCTGGAATCAAGATTGCCGGGAGAAATATCAATAACCTCAGATATGCAGATGACAAGAAAAAGCAAGAGAGTTCCAGAAAAACATCTACTTCTGCTTTATTGACTGTGCCAAAGCCTTTGACTGTGTGGATCAAAAAAATTGTGGAAAATTCTGAAAGATATGGGAATACCAGATCATCTGGCCTGCCTCCTGAGAAATCTATATGCAAGTCAAGAAGTAACAGTCAGAAATAGACATGGAACAACAGACTGGTTCCAAATAAGGAAAGGAGTGTGTCAAGGCTGTATATTTGAGATCGCATCCAAGTACTGCATTTCAAATTCTTTTGTTGACTATGATGCAAGGCTGTCACCCTGCTTATTTAACTTATATGCAGAGTACATCATGAGAAATGCTGCATAAGCTGAAATTAAGATCGCTGGGAGACATATCGATAACCTCAGATATTCAGATGACACCACCCTTATGGCAGAAAGCAAAGGAGAACTAAATAGCCTCTTGATGAAAGTGAAAGAGGAGAGTGAAAAAGTTGGCTTCAAGCTCAACATTCAGAAAACAAAGATCATGGCATCTGGTCCCATCACTTCATGGCAAATAGATGGGGAAACAATGGAAACAGTCACAGACTTTGTTTTTTGGGGCTCCAAAATCACTGCAGATAGTGACTGCCGCCATGAAATTAAAAGACTCTTGCNTCAACATTCAGAAAACAAAGATCATGGCATCTGGTCCCATCACTTCATGGCAAATAGATGGGGAAACAATGGAAACAGTCACAGACTTTGTTTTTTGGGGCTCCAAAATCACTGCAGATAGTGACTGCCGCCATGAAATTAAAAGACTCTTGCTCTTTGAAAGAAAACCTATGACCAACCAAGACAGCATATCAAAAAGCACAAATAGTACTTTGCCAATTAAGGTCCATTTAGTCAAAGCTATGGTTTTTCCAGTAGTCATGTACGGATGTGAGAGTTGTACTGTAAAGAAAGCTGAGCAATGAAAAATTGAACTGTGGTGATGAAGACCCTTGAGAGTCCCTTGGACTGAAAAGAGATCCAAGCAGTCAATCCTAAAGAAATCAGTCCTGAATATTTATTGGAAGGACTGATGCTGAAGCTGAAACTCCAATAATTTGGCCACCTGATGTGAAGAACCAACTCATTGGAAAAGACCCTGATGCTGGGAAAGATTGAAGGCAAAAGGAGAAGGGGATGACAGAGGACAAGATGTTTGGATGACATCACCAACTGAATGGACATGAGTTTGAGTAAGCTCCAGGAGTTGGTGATGGACAGGAAGCCTGGAGTACTGCAGTCCATGGGGTCACAAACAGTCAGACATGACTGAGCAACTGAACTGACTGACTGACTTAAAATTAGCTTTTCTTTTTAAGAAAATTACTTTTTTTCTGGCACATTTTATACAGCTAGGTTCATTGTGCACCTTCATGATGGTATTCTGACATAATGTGTTTCTCTAACTTAATTTGACTTTTTTTTTAAATGAAACAACTTCATGTATAATACTATTGAAATCATATGCTCCATGTTTGTTAGTCGCTCCATCATGCCTGATGTTTCTGTGACCCCAAGGACTGTAGTCCTTCAGGTTCCCCTGTCCATGGAATTCTCCAGACAAGAATACTGGAATGGGTAGGCATTCCTTTCTCCAGGGGATCTTCCAGACCCAGGGATTGAATCCAGGTCTTTCACATGGTATGCAGTTTCTTTACCATCTGAGCCAGCAGGGAAGCCCCATGTGCTGCTGTTTAATTTAGATCTCATTAATCATATTTACATTTTTACATTCTAAGTGAGTAGAGATTGTGCTTGCATATTTTGTGAGGATTATATATGCTAAAGTAAAAACAAAAGAAGCTACATATTCTTAGATCTTTAAGAATTCTCATAAAAGCCACATCTGCCTACTATTTGTCATGCAGCTTACCTTAGCACTTTTCAAATATCCTGTTGACACTTAAATTCAATTTACTAGACCACTGGGAAAGTGTAGTGCAAATTTATTAATATAAGCTGATCATTTTTCTGGGTTTTTAAATTTTACCTCTCTCTTATTAGGTAGGTGTTGGAGAAGACTCTTGAGAGTCCCTTGGACTGCAAGGAGATCCAACCAGTCCATTCTGAAGGAGATCAACCCTGGGATTTCTTTGGAAGGAATGATGCTAAAGCTGAAACTCCAGTACTTTGGCCACCTGATGCGAAGAGTTGACTCATTGGAAAAGACTCTGATGCTGGGAGGGATTGGGGGCAGGAGGAGAAGGGGACGACCGAGGATGAGATGGCTGGATGGCATCACTGACTCAATGGATGTGAGTCTGAGTGAACTCCGAGAGATGGTGATGGACAGGGAGGCCTGGCGTGCTGCGATTCATGGGGTCGCAAAGAGTCGGACACGACTGAGCGACTGAACTGAACTGAACTGAACTTAATCTAATATTAATGGAGTTTACAGAACAATTAGCTCATAATATAAACTCTACATGTGATAAACTATGTATATATTTCATATGGCTCTCTGTATGTATGTGTGCATATATATAACAGTATGTTTCAGTCACTCATTTGTGTCTGAATCTTTGTGACACCATGAATTATATAGCATGCCAGTCTTCCCATCCATCACCAACTCCCAGAGCATACTCAAACTCATGTCCATCGAGTCGGTGATGCCATCCAACCATTTAATCCTTCTCCTCTGGCCTCCAATCTTTCTCACCACCAGGGTCTGTTCCAATGAGTCACTTCTTCACATTAGGTGGCTAAAGTATTGAAGGTTCAGCATCAATGCTTCCAATGAATATTCAGGACTGATTTCCTTTAGAATTGACTAGTTGGATCCCCTTGCAGTTCAAGAGACTCAAGAGTCTTCTCCAAAACCATACTTCAAAAGCATCAATTATTTGACAATCAGCTTTCTTTATAGTCCAACTCTCACTCCCATACATGACTACTGGAAAAACCATACCTTTGTCTAGACAGATATTTGTTGATACAGTAATGTCTCTACTTTTTTAATATACTGTCTTTTTTGGTCTATTTTTTCTTCCAAGGAGCAAGCTTCTTTTAATTTCATGGCTGCAGTCACCAACTGCAGCCCTTAATTTTGGAGCCCCCCAAAAGAGTTTGGTACTGTTTGCACTGTTTCCCAATCTATCAGTCATGAAGTGATGGGACCAGATGCCATGATCATAGTTTTCTGAATGTTGAATTTTAAGTCGACTTTTTCACTCTCCTCTTTCACTTTCATCAAGAGGCTCTTTATTACTTCTTTGCTTTCTGTCATAAGAGTGATGTCATCTGCGTATTGAGGTTATTGATCTTTATCCCAGCAATCTTGATTTCAACTTGTGTTTCACCCAGCCCAGCATTTAGCATGATGCATTCTGCATATAAGTTAAATAAGCAGGGTGACAAATACAGCCTTGAAGTACTCCTTTCCTGTTTGGAACCAGTTTGTTGTTCCATGCCCAGTTCTAACTGTTGCTTCATGACCTGCATACAGATTTCTCAGGAGTCAGGTATTGTCTGGTATTCCATTATGTTTAAGAATTTTCCACACTTTGTTGTGATCCACACAGTCAGAGGCTTTGATGTAGTCAATAAAGCAGAAGTAGATGTTTTTGTGGAATGCTCTTGCTTCTTTGATGATCCAACAGATGTTGGAAATTTGATCTCTGGCTCCTCTGCCTTTTCTAAATTCAACTTGAACATCCGGAATTTCATGGTTCTCATACTGTGAATGCCTGGCTCAGAGAATTTTGAGCATTACTTTGCTAGCATGTAATATGAGTGCAACTGTGTGCTAGATTGAACATTCTTTGGCACTGGGTTTCTTTGGAATTGGAATGAAAACTGAAGTTTTCCAATCCTGTGGCCACTGCTGAGTTTTCCAAATTTGCTGGCATATTGAGTGCAACACTTTCACAGTATCATCTTCCAGGATTTGAAATAGCTCAACTGGAATTGCATCACCTCCACTAGTGATGCTTCCTAAGGCCCACCTGACTTTGCATTCCAGTATGTCTGGCTCTAGGTGAGTGATCACACCATTGTTGCTATATGGGCCATGAAGATCTTTTTGTACAGTTCTTTTGCCTATTCTTGCCACCTCTTCTTAATATCTTCTGCTTGTATTAGGTCTGTACCATTTCTTCTTTTATTGTGCTCATCTTTGCATGATGTTTTCCCTTGGAATCTCTAATTTTCTTGAAGAGATCTCTAGTCTTTCCCGTTCTATTCCTTTCCTCTATTTCTTTGTATCAATTACTGAGGAAGGCTTTCTTCTCTCTCCTTGCTATTCTTAGGAACTCTGTATTCAAATGGGTATATCTTTCCTTTTCTCCTTTTCCTTTAGCTTCTCTCTGTCTTTTTATTTTTTTCCTCAGCTATTTGTAATGTCTCGTTAGACAACCATTTTGCCTTTTTGCATTTCTTTTTCTTGGGAATGATCTTGATCCCTGCCTCATTTACAGTGTCATGAACGTCCGTCCATAGTTCTTCAGACATTCTCTCTATCAGATCTAATCCCTTGAATCTATTTATGATTTCTACTGTATAATCATAAGGGGTTTGATTTAGGTCATACCTGAATGGTCTAGTGTTTTTCCCTACTTTCTTCAATTGAACTCTGAATTTGGCAATAAGGAGTTCATGATCTGAGCCACAGTCTGTTCTCAGCCTTGTTTTGGCTGACTGTACAGAGCTTCTCCATCTTTGACTGCAAAGAATATAATCAATTTTATTTTGGTATTGACCATCTGGTGATGTCCATGTGTAGAATTTTCTCTTGTGTTGTTGGAAGAGGATGTTTGCTATGACCAGGACATTCTCTTGGCAACACTCTGTTAGGCTTTGATCTGCTTCATTCTGTACTCAGGCCAAATTTGCCTGTTATTTCTGGTAAACCTTGACTTCCTATTTTTGCATTCCAGTCCCCTGTAATGAAGAGGACATCTTTTTTGGGTGTTTGTTCTCAAAGGTCTTGTAACTCTTCATAAAATCATTCAACTTCAGCATCTTCAGTGTTACTGGTCAGGCATAGACTTGGATTACTGAGATATTGAATGCTTTACCTTGGAAAGGAACAGAGATCATTCTGTCGATTTTCAGATTGCATCCAAGTACTGCATTTCAGACTCTTGTTGTCTGTGATGGCTACTTCACATCTTCTAAGTGATTGTTGCCCACAGTTGTAGATATAATAGTCATCTGAGTTAAATTCACCCATTCCAGTCCATTTCACTTCACTGATTCCTAAAACGTGAATGTTAACTCTTGCTATTTCCTGTTTGGCCACTTCCAATTTGCCTTAATTCACAGACCTAATATTCCAGGTTCTAATGCGATATTTCTCTTTACAGCACCGGACTTTACTTCCATTACCCATCATGCCCACAACTGGGTGTTGTTTTTGCTTTGGCTCTGTCTCTTCATTCTTTTTGAAGTTATTTCTCTACTGTTCTCCAGTAGCACAGTAGGCACCTACTGACCTGGTGAGTTCACCTTGTAGTGTCATACCTTTTTGCCTTTTCATCCTGTTCATGGGGTTCTCCAGACTAGAATACTGAAGTGATTTGCCATTCCCTTCTCCAGTGGACCACGTCCTGTCAGAACTCTCTTCCATAACCAGCCCATCTTGGGTGGCCCTATACAGCATGGCTCATAGTTTCATTGAGCTAGATAAAGCTGTGGTCCATGTGATCAGTTTGGTTAGTTTTCTGTGAATGTGGTTTTTAGTCTGTCTGCCCTCTGATGGAGAAGGATAAGAGGCTTATGGAAGCTTCCTGAGGGGAGAGACTGACTGAGGGGGAAACTGGGTCTTTTTCTGATAGTCAGGCTCATGCTCAGTACATTTTTAATCCAATTTTCTTCTGATGGGCAGGGCTGTGTTTCCTCCCTATTGCTTGACCTAAGGCCAAACTATGGTGGAGGTAATGAAGATAATGGTGTTCTGCTTCAAAAGGCCCCAAGCATGCACTGCTGCACTCAGTTTCTCCAACCCTACAGCAGGCCACCATTGACCAACCCCTCTGCCGGAGATTTCTGGACACTCATGGACATGTCTGGGTCAGTTTCTTGTGGGTCACTGCTCCATTCTCCTGGGTCCTGGTGGGCACAAAGTTTTGTCTGTGCCCTCGAATTGTCTCTTTCCCCAGCCCTGTGTAAGTTCTGGTAGTTCAAGTGTGGGGCTAATGGTGACCTCCTTCAAGAGGGCTTATGCCATACTCAGGTCTGTTGCACACAGAGCCTCTGTGGCAGGCCATTGCTGACCTTACCTCCCCAGGAGACACTCAGACACAGTTCTGGCTCAGTCTTTGTCAGTTTGGTGTGCATTTTGTGCCCTTCCCAGGTTTGAGCAGCTCAAGTAACCAGGTGCTTGGCAAGCACACTGTACCAGGTGGGCCATGCATCTTAATTACCTTCCCGATCCCAGCCACTCAGTTTCCCTGTGTGCCCGAAAGCACTGTCTCAGATGTGCCACATGTCTCCTTTGGAGAGCCGATCTTCGTCTGCAACCCTGCTGGTGGATGTCAGCCATTCAGGATCTCAGGAAGACGTGGTTAGCAGCTGGGAGCCTGCTCACAGTTTGGTGGAAGATGCCATCTCTGGGGCTGAGATTGTAGCATATACATACCATTGTAGCATATACATACCATCACTCAAAAGCAACTTGACTGTTTTTTGTTTATCCTAAGAATTAGAAAATAATCAGAAAAGTCATTATAAAGGAAGATTATGTAATAAAGAAGAAAAAATACTTAAAAATTTAAAGGATTGAGCAAAATTGGGGATTACACTTTATAGAATAAAGTTGAACTGGAAACAAATTCAGTGTAAGTGGCAGAGACTTTAGAAATAGACCAGAAAATCAAGATATACAAAAATTATGCCTGTCAACTTTGTTACAACTAACGTTCTTATTAGATATTTGTTGTTGTTGTTTTCCATTCTTTAGTTTGTGTCCAGCTCTTTATGACATCATGGGTTGCAGTCTGCCAGGCTCCTCTGTTTTCCACTATCTCCAGGAGTTTGATCAAATTTTCATTTCCATTGAGTAAGTGATTCCATCTAATCATCTCATTTTCTGCCACTCTCTTAACCTTTTGCTTTCAACCTTTCCCAGCATCAAGATCTTTTCCAATGAGTCAGCTCTCCATATCAGGTGATCAAAGTATTGGAGTATCAGCTTCAGCAACAACCCTTCCAATGAATATTCAGAGTGGATTTTCCATAAGATTGACTGGTTTGATCTTCATGCTGTCCAAGGGACTTTCAAGAGGCTTCACTAGCACCACAGTTCCAAAGCATCAGTTCTTTGGCCCTCAGTCTTCTTTATGATTCTTTTGGCTCAGAGGTTAAAGCATCTGCCTCCGATGTGGGAAACCCGGGTTCGATCCCTGGGTCAGGAAGATCCCCTGGAGAAGGAAATGGCAACCCACTCCAGTATTCTTGCCTGGAGAATCCCATGGACAGAGGAGCTTGGTAGGCTACAGTCCACGGGGTCACAAAGAGTTGGACATGACTGAATGACTTCACTTTCACTTTCTCCCATCTGTACAGGACTACTGGAAAAATCAGAGCTTTATATAGATTTTCCAGCAAAGTGATGACTCTGCTTTTTAATATGCTAAGTTTGTTATAGCTTTTTTCCCAAGGAGCAAGTGTCTTTTTATTCCATGGCTGCAGTCACCATCTGCAGTGATTTTGGAGCCCAAGAAAATAAAATCTGTACTGCCTCCACTTTTTCCCCCTTCCATTTGCCAAGAAGTGATGGGATTGGATACCATGATCTTAGCTTTTGTTATTTTGTTTGTTTTTGCTTTTTATATTGAGTTTCAAGACAGCTTTTTCACTTTCCTCTTTCCTCATTAAGAGACTCTTCAGTTCCTATTTACTTTCTGCCATTAGTGTGGTATCATCTATATATCTGATGTGTTGATATTTCTCCTGGTAATCTTGATTCCACTTTGTGATTCATCCAGCCTAGCATTTCATATGATACACTCTACATATAAGTTAAACAAGCAAAGGTGACAATATACAGCCTTGTAAAACTCCTTTCCCAATTTTGTTCCAGTCAGTTGTTCCATGTTCAGTTCTAACTATTGTTTTCTGACCCACAGACAGGTTTCTCAGGAGAAAGCTAAGGTGGCTTTTTACTTCCATCTCTTTCAGAATTTTACACAGCTTGTTGTGATTCATTCAATCAACAGCTTTAGGGCATTCAATGAAGCAGAGGTAGATGTTTCTCTTGAACTTCCTTGCCTTCTCCATAAGCCTATGAACATTGGCAATTTATCTCTGGTTCCTCTGCTTCTTTGAACGTCAGCTTGTACATCTGGAAGTTATTGATTAAGATAATTCTGAACCCTAGCTTGAAGGATTTTGAACATAACTCTGCTAACATGTGAAATGAGTGCAATTGTATGCTAGTGTGAATCATCTTTGGCATAACTCTTCTTTGAGATTAGAGTGAAAACTGACGTTTTCCAGGCCTGCAGCCACTGTTGAGTTTTCCAAATTTGCTGACATATTGAAAGCACCATTTAAACTGAGTACCAGTGTGGGTTGCTGTTTCCTTCTCCAGCAAATCTTCCTGACCCAGGGATTGAACCTGTGCCTCCTGCCTATTGATAGGTGAATTCTTCATAGGAAGCCCACTAAATATTAGCAGGTACATAATAAAGGGGCAAATAAAATGTATTGTGCTGTGCTTAGTTGCTCAATAGTGTCCAACTCTTTGCAACTCTACAGACTGTAGCCTTCCAGGCTCCTCTGTTCATAAGGATTCTCCAGGCAAAGATACTGGAGTGGGTTGCCATGCTCTCCTCCAGGGGATCTTCCCAGACCAGGGATCAAACTCAGGTCTCCCACACTGCAGGTGGATTCTTCATCATCTAAGCCACTTAGTAAATACAGAAAATTTAAAGAAAAACTGATATACATTTTTTTCTGTAACAATAACCAAAATCTTTTTACTTCTACATATAGCTCTGACTGAGAGTGACACTAATCACAGAGGAAACCAAAACATTGAGTATCTGAATTCATCCCACAGAGATTTGTAGGTTGCTTTTATTTCTAAGAATAAATATCGCACTGTGTAGAACTTATTTAAGAAAAAATATCACCTTCATCATTCAGCATGAGGTAAATTTATGTCCATCACTTGACAACAAAAGCTAAAGTAATACTAGTTACTATAGGATATAAAAGTACTTTCAATTTTTAAGCTATAACATTAAATACAGTATTTTCTTTCTATTTTCCAAACCATCCTCTCACAATAAGTGAAGAGGATTAAGGCACCTTTAGAAGTATTGAACAGAAATTTTCTATTGCATAAACAGCAGGAAGTTTCTGTGAAAGAACTGTCTTTTTTTGACTCTGGGGCAGAAAATATGTAAAGAAAGAAAAAAAATCCAATATACATACACAAAATTTAACCCAAAGGCAACAATTTGTCTGGCTTTTATTTAAACTTAATCTTTTACATTTCTTGGCAAAATAATTTCAACAGCATCTGAGATTCACTAACATAGTGTGTCAGATTTCTGCTGACATCTCCTAGTGCCATATGCACTTCTTTTTATTTTAGACCCTTGTAAGTTTAGAAATGACTGTAACTTTGTGATCCCATTTAGGAGAATGTATGTGAGCACACACATGTACCAGAGTGTGACTGTGTAAAAAGCTAAAAAGTGTTTTCCTTTAATTAAATGCAATGTTTAACAATAACTTATTCAAACTTTTATAAAACTACATGTACTTTTTAATTTTATTTTTAAATTATTTATTTATTGGAGGCTAGTTATTTTGCAATATTGTATTGGGCAAAGATGGGCTCGATAAAGGACAGAAATGGTCTGGACTTAACAGAAGCGGAAGATATTAAGAAGAGGTGGCAAGAATACACGGAAGAACTGTACAAAAAAAGATCTACACGACCGAGATAATCATGATGACGTGATCACTAATCTAGAGCCAGACATCTTGGAATGTGAAGTCAAGTGGGCCTTAGAAAGCATCACTATGAACAAAGCTAGTGGAGGTGATGGAATTCCAGTTGAGCTGTTTCAAATCCTGAAAGATGATGCTGTGAAAGTGCTGCACTCCATATGCCAGCAAATTTGGAAAACTCAGCAGTGGCCACAGGACTGGAAAAGGTCAGTTTTCATTCCAATCCCAAAGAAGGACAATGGCAAAGAATGCTCAAACTACTGCACAATTGCACTCATCTCAGACGCTAATAAAGTAATGCTCAAAATTCTCCAAGCCAGGCTTCAGCAATACGTGAACTGTGAACTTCCAGATGTTCAGGCTGGTTTTAGAAAAGGCAGAAGAACCAGAGATCAAATTGCCAACATCCACTGGATCATGGAAAAAGCAAGAGAGTTCCAGGAAAACATCTACTTCTGCTTTATTGAGTATGCCAAAGCCTTTGACTATGTGGATAACAATACACTGTGGAAAATTCTGAAAGAGATGGGAATACCAGACCACCTAACCTGCCTCTTGAGAAATCTGTATGCAAGTCAGGAAGCAACAGTTAGAACTGGACATGGAACAATGGTGATGGACAGGGAGGCCTGGCATGCTGCGATTCATGGAGTCGCAAAGAGTTGGACACGACTGAGCAACTGAACTGAACTGAACTTTGCCATACATTGACATGAATCCGCCATGGGTGTACATGTGTTCCCCATCCTAAACGCCCCTCCCACCTCCTTCCCCATTCCATCCCTCTGGGTCATCCCAGTGTACCAGCCCTGAGCACCCTGTATCATGCATTGAACCTGATCTGGCGATTCTTTTCACATGTGATAATTGACATGTTTCAGTGACATTCTCCCAAACCATCCCACCCTCGACCTCTCCCACAGAGTCCAAAAGACTGTTCTATACATCTGTGTCTCTTTTGCTGTCTCACATACATGGTTATTGTTACCATCATTCTAAATTCCATATATATGTGTTAGTATAATGTATCAGTATTTTCCTTTCTGGTTTATTTCACTCTGTATAATAGGCTCCAGTTTCATCCAACTCATTAAAACTGATTCCAATATATTCTTTTAATGGCTGAGTAATATTATACTGTGTATATGTATCACAGCTTTCTTATGCATTCGTCTGTTAATGGACATCTAGGTTGCTTCCATGTCTTGGTAATTAATCACTGTTGAGATGAACACTGGGGTACACATGTCTCTTTCATTTCTGGTTCCCTTGGTGTGTATGCCCAGAAGTAGGATTGCTGGGTCATATGGTAGTTCTATTTCCAAATATTAAAGAGTCTCCATACTGTTTTCCACAGTGCCTGTACCAGTTTGCATTTCCACCAACAGTGTAACAGGGTTCCCTTTTCTCCACATGCTGTCCAGCGTTTATTGCTTGTAGACTTTTGGATAGCAGCCATTCTGATTGGTATGAAATGGTACCTCATTCTGGTTTTGATTTGCATTTCTCTAATAATGAGCTCAAACTACCATACAATTGCAATCATCTCACACACTAGTAAAGTAATGCTCAAAATTTTCCAAGCAAGGCACCAGCAATATGTGAACAATGAACTTTCAGATGCTCAAGCTGGTTTTAGAAAAGGCAGAGGAACGAGAGATCAAATTGCCAACATCGGCTGGATCATCAAAAAAGCAAGAGAGTTCCAGAAAAAAAAAAAATCTATTTCTGCTCTATTGACTACACCAAAAGGCTTTGACTGTGTGAATCACAAGAAATTGTGGAAAATTCTGAAAGAGACGGCAATACCAGACCACCTGACCTGTCTCTTGAGAAACCTACATGCAGGTAAGGAAGCAACAGTTAGAGCTGGACATGGAACAACAGACTGTTTCCAAATAGGAAAAGGAGTACGTCAAGGCTGTATATTGTCACCTTGCTTATTTAAATTATATACAGAGTACATCATGAAAAACGCTGGACTGGAAGAAACACAAGGTGGAATCAAGATTGCCAGGAGAAATATCGATAACCTCAGACATGCAGAGGACACCACCCTTATGGCAGAAAGTGAAGAGAAACTAAAAAGCTTCTTGATGAAAGTGAAAGAGGAGAGTGAAAAAGTTGGCTTAAATCTCAACATTCAGAAAATGAAAATCATGACATCTGGTCCCATCATTTCATGAGAAATAGATGGGGAAACAGTGTTAGACTTTATTTTTTTGGGCTCCAAAATCACTGTAGATGGTGACTGCAGCCGTGAAATTAGAAGACGCTTACTCCTTGGAAGGAAAGTTACGACCAACCTAGATAGCATATTCAAAAGCAGAGACAATACTTTGCCAACAAAAGTCCATCTAGTTAAGGCTATGGTTTCTCCAGTGGTTATGTATGGATGTGAGAGTTGGACTATGAAGAAATCTGAGCACCAAAGAACTGATACTTTTGAACGGTGGTGTTGGAGAATACTCTTGAGAGTCCCTTGGACTGCAAGGAGATCCAACCAGTCCATCCTAAAGGAGATCAGTCTGGGTGTTCATTGGAAGGACTGATGCTGAGGCTGAAACTTCAATTCTTTGGCCAGCTCATGCGAAGGGTTGACTCATTGGAAAAGTCTTTGATGCTGGGAGGGATTGGCGGCAGGAGGAGAAGGGGACAACAGAGGATGAGATGGCTGGACGGCATCACCAACTCGATGGACATGTGTTGGTGATGGACAGGGAAGCCTGGCATGCTGCAATTCATGGGGTCACAAAGAGTCGGACACGACTGACTGACTGAACTGAACTGAACTGAATAATGAGTGATGTTGAGCATCTATGCATTTGTTTGTTAGCCATCTGTATGTCTTCTTTGGAGAAATGTCTGTTTAGTTCTTTGGCCCATTTTTTGATTGGGTCATTTATTTTTCTGGAACTGAGTTGCAGCAGTTGCTTGTATATTTTTGAGATTAACTCTTTGTCAGTTGCTTTATTTGCTATTGTTTTCTCCCATTCTGAAGGCTATCTTTTCACCTTACTTATAGTTTCCTTTGTTGTGCCAAAGCTTTTAATTTTAATTAGGTCCCATTTGTTTATTTTGCTTTTATTTACAATATTCTGGGAAGTGGGTCATAGAGGATCTTGCTGTGATTTACGTCAGAGAGTGTTTTCCCTATGTCTTCATCTAGGACTTTTATAGTTTCTGGCCTTTCATTTAGATCTTTAATGCATTTTGAGTTTATTTTTGTGTATGGTGTTAGAAAGTGTTCTAGTTTCATTCTTTTACAAGCGGTTGACCAGTTTTCCCAGCACCAGTTGTTAGGAGATTTTCTTTTCTCCACTGTATATTCTTGTTCTCTTTATCAAAGATAAGGTGTCCATAGGTGTATGGATTTATCTCTGGGCTTTCTATTTTGTTCCATTGATCTATATTTCTGTCTTTGTGCCAGTACCATACTGTCCTGATGACTGTGGCTTTGTAGTAGAGCCTGAAGTCAAGCAGGTTGATTTCTCCAGTTCCATTCTTCCTTCTCAAGATTGCTTTGGCTATTCAAGGTTTTTCGTATTTCCATACAAATTGTGAAATTACTTGATCTAGTTCTGTGAAAAATACCATTGGTAGCTTGATAGGGATCGCCTTGAATCTGTAGATTTCTTTGGGTAGTATACTCATTTTCACTATATTGATTCTTCCAATCCATGAACATGGTATATTTCTCCATCTATTAGTGTCCTCTTTGATTTCTTTCACCAGCGTTTTATAGTTTTTTATATATAGGTGTTTTCTTTCTTTAGGTAGATATATTCCTGAGTATTTTATTCTTTTCATTGCAATGGTGAATGCAATGAAAAGAATAATTTTAATTATTTCTTAATTTCTCTTTCTGTGTTCTCACTGTTAGTGTATAGAAATGCAAGGGATTTCTGTGTGTTGATTTTATATCCTGCAAATTTACTATATTCATTGATCAGCTCTAGTAATTTTCTGGTGGAGTCTTTAGTGTTTTCTACATAGAGGATCATGTCATCTGCAAACAGTGAGAGTTTTACTTCTTATTTTCCAATCTGAATTCCTTTTATTTCTTTTTATGCTCTGATTGCTGTGGCCAAAACTTCCAAAACTATGTCGAATAGTAGTGGTGAGAGTGGCACCCTTGTCTTGTTCCTGACTTTAGGGGAAACGCTTTCTCTTTTTCACCATTGAGTATAATGTTTGCTGTGGGTTTGTCATATATAGCTTTTATTATGTTGAGGTATGTTCCTTCTATTCCTGCTTTCTGGATGGATTTTTATTATAAATGAATGTTGAATTTTGTCAAAGGGTTTCTCTGCATCTATTGAGATAATCATATGGCTTTTTTTTTCTATTTGTTAATGTGGTGTATTACATTGATTGATTTGTGGATATTGAAGAATCCTTGCATCCCTGGGATAAAGCCCACTTGGTCCTGATGTATGATCCTTTTAATATGCTTTTGGATTCTGTTTGCTAGAATTTTGTTAAGGATTTTTGCATCTATGTTCATCAGTGATATTGGCCTGTAGTTTTCTTTTTTTGTGGCATCTTTGTCTGGTTTTGGTATTATGGTGATAGTGGCCTCATAGAATGAATTTGGAAGTTTACCTTTCTCTGCAATTTTCTGGAAGAGTTTGAGTAGGATAGGTGTTAGCTCTTCTTGAAATTTTTGGTAGAATTCAGCTGTGAAGCTCTCTGGATCTGGGCTTTTGTTTGTTGGAAGATTTCTGATTACAGTTTCAATTTCCGTGCTTGTGATGGGTCTGTTAAGATTTTCCATTTCTTCCTGGTTCAGTTTTGGAAAGGTGTACTTTTCTAAGAATTTGTCCATTTCTTCCAATTGTCCATTTTATCGACATATAGTTGCTGATAGTAGTCTCTTATGATCCTTTGTATTTCTCTGTTGTCTGTTGTGATCTCTCCATTTTCATTTCTAATTTTGTTGATTTGATTTTTCTCCCTTTGTTACTTGATGAGTCTGGCTAATGGTTTGTCAATTTTATTTATCTTCTCAAAGAACCAGCTTCTGGCTTTGTTGATTTTTCCTATGGTCTCATTTGTTTATTTTGCATTTATTTCTGCCCTAATTTTTAAGATTTCTTTCCTTCTACTAAACCTGGAATTCTTCATTTCTTTCTTTCCTAGCTGCTTTAGGTGTAGAGTTAGGTTATTTATTTGGCTTTTTTCTTTTTTCTTGATGTAAGCCTGTATTGCTATGAACCTTCCCTTTAGCACTGCTTTTATGGCATCTTATAGGTTTAGGGTTGTTGTGCTTTCATTTTCATTCGTTTCTATGCATATTTTGATTTCTTTTTTGATTTCTTCATTTGTTGGTTATTCATCAGTGTGTTGTTCAGCCTCCATATGTTGAAATTTTTAATAGTTTTTCTCCTGCATTTGACAATTAATCTTGCTGCATTTTGGTCAGAAAAGATGCTTGGAATGATTTCAATTTTTTGAATTTACCAAGGCTAGATTAATGGCCCAGGATGTGATCTATCCTGGAGAAGGTTCCATGTGCGCTTGAGAAAAAGGTAAAATTCATTGTTTTGGGGGTGAAATGTCCTATAGATATCAATTAAGTCTAACTGGTCTATTGTATCATTTAAAGTTTGTGTTTTCTTGTTAACTTTCTGTTTAGTTGATCTATCCATAGGCGTGAGTGGGGTATTAAAGTCTCCCACTATTATTGTGTTATTATTAATTTCCCCTTTCATACTTGTTAGCATTTGTCTTACATTTTGTATTGCTCCTTTTTTGGGTACATATGTATTTATAATTGTTATATCTTCTTTCTGGATTGATCCTTTGATCATTATGTAGTGTCCTTCTTTGTCTCTCTTCACAGCCTTTGTTTTAAAGTCTATTTTATCTGATATGAGTATTGCTACTCCTGCTTTCTTTTGGTCTCTATTTGTGTGGAGTATATTTTTCCAGCCCTTCACTTTCAGTCTGTATGTGTCCCTTGTTTTAGGTGGGTCTCTTGTAGACAACATATATAGGGGTCTTGTTTTTGTATCCATTCATCCAGTCTTTGTCTTTTGGTTGGGGCTTTCAACCCATTTACATTTAAGGTAAGTGTTGATAAGTTTGATCCCATTGCCATTTACTTTATTGTTTTGGATTTGAGTTTATACACCCTTTCTGTGTTTCCTGTCTAGAGAAGATCCTTTAGCATTTGATGGAAAGCTGATTTGGAGGTGCTGAATTCTCTCAGCTTTTGCTTGTTTGTAAATCTTTTGACTTCTGATATTTGAATGAGATCCTTTCTGGGTACAATAATCTGGGCTGTAAATTATTTTCTTTCATCACTTTAAGTATGTCTTGTCATTCCCTTCTGGCCTGAAGAATTTCTATTGAAAGATCAGCTGTTATCTTTATGAGAGGGAGGAGGGAAATAGAGGTGACCAGGAGGAGAAGAGGGGGAATCAAAAGAGGAGAGAGCAAGCTAGCCAGTAATCACTTCCCTGTATGCTCTCCACAGTCTGTACCCCTCAGATATGTTCACAGCATTACACAGAGAAGAGAAAAGGGAGGAATGAGAGAGACGTGGCCAGGAGGATAAAAGGGGGAATCAAAAGGAGAGAGAAAGATCCAGCCAGTAATCAGTTCCCTAAGTTTTCTCCACAGTCCAGAACACACAAAGAGATTCACAGGGTTGGGTAGAGAAGAAAAGGGGGAGGGAGGATATAGAGGCAACATGGTGGAGAAAAAAGAGAGTCCAAAGGGGGAGAGAGCAATCCAGCCAGTAATCTCACTCCCAAGTAAAAATGGGTACTGAAAATTGGGTTCTTAAAGGTACAAAATTGATAACAAATGCCAAAAAGAAAAGATTAAAAATTTAGAGTAGAGGTTAGATTCTCAAAAATACAATATCCTGTGGTGGATTCATGTTGATGTATGGCAAAACCAATACAATATTGTAAAGTAATTAACCTCCAATTAAAATAAATAAATTTATATTTAAAAATACAATATTAAAGAAAAAACAAAGTCACAAAATTATTAAATATATATATGAAGTTTGCTTTAAAAATAGGGTCTTTTTTTTTTTTGCAAAGTAATGGTAGGTTATAAAAATTAAAATTAAAGGAGCAATAGAGGGCTTAAAATTTTAAAAAATAATTTAAAAAATGATAATATAAAAATATATCTAGGACTTTCTCTGGTGTTGTTATGGACAGTTTGGGGTCAGTTCATTTTTAGATAGCTCCTTGATCCAGCTCACACTTCTTGAGATATATAGACCCATTCCTATGTAGTCAGTGCTAAGTACAGGGTTTTAATTTTTGCAAGTGTCACTTCCAAAGTGGTTCCCTCTGCTTATTTTAGCTTCTGTTTGCTGGCCTCTTCAGTATCTAATTTCTACCCTGACACAAGGGGAGGTGGAGGTCACTTTTTTAGGCTCACTTGTTCAGTTGTGCTGTGAGGAGGGAGGAACACTGCAAACAAATATCATTGGCGTGTGGAGGAGTGCTCTCAGTGTCTTGGCCACACTGGATTAGACCCCCGTTCATGGTGTGTGTGCTTTCCCAGTTTATACTGTTTAAGCTCTAGGTTGCTCTGCCAGGAACTATCTGAGGCCAGTCCCAGGTTGAGTGCACTTCCCAGGTCAAAGCCGCTCAGGTTCAGGTTTATGGGCACTCCACAAAGGTGCAGACTTGATTGGTCCTGCGTTTAGTGCCCTTCCCCGGTCCGAGCAGCTCAGGTGATCAGGTACTTGGTGAGCTGCGACTTATTGCCTCCCTCGTCCCAGCGGCTCAGTTTTCTGGGTTTACAATGGGCACGCTTTTTCAGGTGTGCCCTGTATCTCCTCTGGGGAGCTGATCTCTGGCTGTGACCCTCCCAGCAGATGTTGACTGTCCAGAATCCCAAGGAGTCTTGGTTAGCAATGCAGCCTGCTTGCAGTTTGTTAGATGATGCCTCTCTAGGGCATCTGCCCTCGCTGGGGCATCTGCCCCCTTCCAGCTCTGGCTGTCCTCGCCTGCCTATCTCCAGTGGGGGATGGGCTGGTCCACAACCAGCTAGCTCTGCTCAGCCCTTTGTTCTGTGAGTGGGCCTGGCAGTGTTTTATGTTAGGGCTTTTCACAGGATAGCTATCCCACAGTCGTTTGCTGTCTCAAGTTAGTTCCCTCAGATTGCCCTTGGGCATTCAGGTCTGGTCCTTACCCTAAGCAATGCAGCCCCTGCCTCCCTGCCTAGCTCCTGCTTGCTAGTGGATGCAAGCATCTGCACTGCTTCTCCCCTGGGAGTTGCCTTAGGCACGTAATCTGTGGGTTTTAATTATTTATTTATTTTTCCTCCTGGTTATGTTGCCCTTTAAGTTTCCAAGGCTGACCACAGATTCACCAGTGAGAGTGCTTCCTGGTGTTTGGAAACTTCTCTCTTTTTTAAGACACCCTTCCTGGGATGGATCTTTGTCCCTCCATCTTTCGTCTCTCTCTTTATCATTTATATTTTTTTCCCTACCTCCTTTCAAAGATAACAGGCTGCCTTTCTTGGTGCCTGATGACCTCTGCCAGCATTCAGAAGTTGCTTTGTGGAATTTGCTCAGCATTGAAATGTACTTTTGATGAATTTGTGGGGGAGAAAGTGGTCTCCCCGTCCTATTCCTCCATCATCTTAGGACTGCCTCCTAGCCTTCTACTCTTTTATATACTTGGAAACTTGATCACATCTCTGAGAAGCATTAAATGAAGATACTGAATTTGTTTTTAAGTAGATTTATTTTTACAGGCCTGTATTAACTGTTAACTTCCAGATATTCAAGCTGGTTTTAGAAAAGGTGGAGGAACCAGAGATCAAATTGCCAACATCCATGGGATCATTGAAAAAGCAAGAGTTTCAGAAAAATATCTATTTCTGCTTTATTGACTATGCCAAAGCCTTTGACTGTGTGCATCACAATACACTGTGGAAAATTCTGAAAGAGATGGGAATACCAGACCACCTGACCTGCCTCTTGAGAAACCTATATGCAGGTCAGGAAGCAACAGTTGGAACTGGACATGGAACAACAGACAGGTTCTAAATAGGAGAAGGGGTATGTCAAGGCTGTATATTGTCACCCTGCTTATTTAAATTATATGCAGATTATATCGTGAGAAACGCTGGACTGGAAGAAACATAAGCTGGAATCAAGATTGCCAGGTGGAATATCAATAACCTCAGATATGCAGATGACACCACCCTTATGGCAGAAAGTGAAGAGGAACTAAAAATCCTCTTAATGAAAGTGAAAGAGGAGAGTGAAAAAGTTGGCTTAAAGTTCAACATTCAGAAAACTAAGATCATGGCATCTGGTCCCATCACTTCATGGGAAATAGATGGGAAAACAGTTGAAACAGTGTCAGACTTTACTTTGGGGGGCTCCAAAATCACTGCAGATGGTGACTGCAGCCATGAAATTAAAAGACGTTACTCCTTGGAAGAAAAGTTATGACCAACCTAGATAGCATATTGAAAAGCAGAGAGATTACTTTGTCAACAAAGGTCCATCTAGTCAAGGCTATGGTTTTTCCAGTAGTCATGCATGGATGTGAGAGTTGGACTGTGATGAAAGCTGAATGCCGAGGAACTGATCCTTTTGAACTGTGGTGTTTTGGGGAAGACTCTTGAGAGTCCCTTTTACTGAAAGCAGATCCAACCAGTCCATCTTAAAGGACATCAGTTCTGGCTGTTCACTGGAAGGACTGATGCTGAAGCTTAAACTCCAATACCTGTCTCTTATACACATCTAGATGTGTATAAGAGACAGATATAATATGGATGGTAATATACAAAATAATAAGATAAATGCATACCAGGTACATATAATGGAATATAATTTATAAAATGCATGTCTTTTATGTCAATAAATATGTCTTTATTGACATAGTATAATTTTGCACTAGATAAGCCAGATGTGTATAAGAGACAGGCTGGGAGGGATTGGGGGTAGGAAGAGAAGGGGACAATAGAGGATGAGATGGCTGGATGGCATCACTGACTCAATGGATGGGAGTTTGAGTGAACTCCAGGATTTGGTGATGGTCAGGGAGGCCTGGTGTGCTGCGATTCATGGGGTTGCAAATAGTCAGACATGACTGAGCAACTGAACTTAACTGAACTGAGTTTATAGAAAAATTGAAAAGGTAGAACAGAGTTTTCCTATAGTTTGTGACAAGTTTGTACTATTAGTGTATCTTATATTAGAAAGCCATATTTGTCACAAAAAAATGAAACATTACTAATACATTATTTTTAAACTCCATCATTATTCCAGTTGTTTTTATTTGTGACTAGTGCTTTTTTCCTCTCACAGGATCACACTTAAGATAAAACATTCTATTTAGTGTCATATTTCTCTAGGATACTCTTGGCTTTGATAGTTCCTTAGAGTTTCTTTTTTGCTTTGTGTGTGTGTGTGTGTGTGTGTGTGTGTATGACCTTGAGAGTTATTTTGAGTGGGATTTTGTAAGGATGTCCCTCTATTGGAATTTCTGTATTGTTTTTCTCAGATTAAACTGGGGTTATGTGTTTTAGAGAGATTACACAAGCAAAGTGCCATTTTTATTACATCCTGTTAAGAGTATGCACTATCAACAGGCTTGTCAGCATTGATGTTGATCTTAATTGTGTATGTCTAAGACAGTGTTTCTCAGGTTTCTCCACTTATAAAGTCCCTAACTCACTCTCTTTCTATATTATACTCTTAGGAATCACTGTGACCACAATGCACACTTAAAAACTAGGGATTTTATGTAGCCCTTTTGCTTCCCTGGTGGCTCAGATGGTAAAGCGTCTGCCTACAATGTGGGAGACATGGGTTCAATCCCTGGGTTGGGAAGATCCCCTGGAGAAGGAATTGGCAACCCACTCCAGTACTCTTGCCTGGAAAATTCCACGGACTGAGGAGCCTGGTAGGCTACAGTCCATGGAGTTACAAAGAGTCGGACATGACTGAGTGACTTCACTTCACTAAATTAGGGCAAGAATGTCTACATTATTTGGAATTATTCTACACAGAAAGTTCTATCTCCCTCCCATTAACTTTATATTCAGTCATTTCATTATAAGAATATGGACTCGAATATACTTATTTTAAACCAAAGACATTCTTACTCTTTTAAATTAAGCCTTTTACAGAATGTCATATAATGGTATTCATTGAGTATGTAGGTATTTTTAGATTTACTTCATTCTCTTAGAAATATTCATTTTAGTTTCAGCAATTTATTTTGTGATTTGGTTGGTTTTTTATATTTTTTTGTTGAATCATAGTCTTTTATGTGTATATAGTATGACTTGTTTAATCCATTCACTTATTGAACTTCACATTTTGGATTCTTCTACTTGGGATAATTGTGAATAGCAGATATAGATTATGAATAGGAGATACCCCCATGAAAGTTGTATGTCAACATAAGTTTTTAATCTGTTAATAAATATCTAGGAACATGGTATTTTGATCTTCTTTGTAAGAAATCTCCAAATTGTTTTGCAAAGTGCCTGTACCATCTTGAATACTCAATAGCATCAAATCAGAGTTCCTGATATTTCACATCTTCACAAGAATTTAGTGTTGTCAGTTTGTGTGTGTGTGCGTGTGTGTGTTTTACTTTTTTAATCAGGGTGTAGTGCTATCTCATTATCAGTTTAATTTACAATTTTCTAAAGAAAATTTATGTTACCTTTTCCCATGATTATTTGTTTTCTATATATCTTCTTTAGTGAAGTGTCTGTTTATATCTCTTGCACATTTTTAAATTGTGCTGCTTATTTCTTATTTTTGAGCTTTAGAGTTCTTTGTATAATTTAGAGATAAGTATTTTATCAAGTATATGTTTTATGTCTTCTCCCTGTCAGTGGCTTTTCTCCTAATTCCCTTAACATTTTCTTTCACAGAAAGTTTTAATACTAACAAAGTCTATGTGGGGAGAGAGCAAATACCAAGATGATGTGTTCAGGCTCTCTCATGGCAAGCTTTGTAAATAATGATGATGTAACAGCTGAGATCATTTGTAGCATTGTTCATGTGTGTGATGAGGTACTAGCTTGGTCAGCAGTTGCTTTGTGGTAGGCCTGTATCAGTCTCACCATGAAAGTCCTGGCTGCTACTGCATTGGGGCTACATTGCAGTGACATCATGACAATGTTATATGAGGTTATGTTATGGCTCTGTTATGGCTATGTTCTGGTTATGTTGTGGCTGCTGCTATGGCTGCTCTGTCAGCTGGGAGAGAGTCTGTGTTATAGCTACAGCACCAGTAAGAAGAGAATAAATGTGTCTACATTTCTTATGGTTCCTCGAGTTACTTTCCAGCCTCTTAGCTGGCACCTTACATACCCTGGTTTCAGTGAACAGTGCAAACAGGATGAATAATGATACAGTCTAACATTACTTTTCCTTGTCTGTGTTTTGCTCTAACTGTTTAACCTATAACTCATCATGAAGGCTATGATCAACCTTTATTTACATCTATAGTTTATTCAAGAAATTTGACTGATATTTTACATTTAGGTCAATGATCTATTTTTTGTTCTTTTTTGTGAAAAGTATAAAATTTGTACCTAAATTTGTGTTTTTCTTTTTTTACATATAAAGAAATTTGCAATTTTTCTGACATTATTCTTCAAAAGTCTATTTTCTCACTGAAGTGCCTTTAGACCAGTTCACTTTATTAATATGAATCTATTTCTCAGTTGCTTATTCTGCTCTGTTAATCTATGCCCCTATTATCAATACCAATGTATCTCAATTACTCTAGCTTTATAATGTGTTTTTCTCCAAATAAAGTGATCTCAGCTGTAATTCTTTGTCTTATATTTCTCTAACTTTAGATAGAAGGGGCTTATGTATGACATCATGCATTGTATAAGTCCAAGAAATGCAAAGAAATAGAGGAAAAGAACAGAATGGGAAAGACTAGAGATCTCTTCAAGAAAATTAGAGATACCAAGGGAACATTTCATGCAAAGAGGGGTTCCATAAAGGACAGAAGTGATATGGACCTAGCAGAAGCAGAAGATATTAAGAAAAGGTGGCAAGAATGCACAGAAGAACTGTACAAAAAAGATCTTCATGACCCAGATAATCACAATGGTGTGATCACTCATCTAGAGTGAGACATCCTGGAATGCGAAGTCAAGTAGGCCTTAGAAAGCATCACTATGAACAAAGCTAGGGGAGGTGATGGAATTCCAGTTGAGCTATTTCAAATCCTGAAAGATGATGCTGTGAAAGTGCTGCACTCCATATGCCAGCAAATTTGGAAAACTCAGCAGTGGCCACAGGACTGGAAAAGGTCAGTTTTCATTCCAATCCCAAAGAAAGGCAATGCCAAAGAATGCTCAAACTACTGCACAATTGCACTCATCTCACATGCTCATAAAGTAATGCTCAAAATTCTCCAAGCCAGGCTTCAGCAATACGTGAACTGTGAACTTCCTGATGTTCAAGCTAGTTTTAGAAAAGGCAGAGGAACCAGAGATCAAATTGCAAACATCCACTGGATCATGGAAAAAGCAAGAGAGTTCAAAAAAAACATCTATTTCTGTTTTATTGACTATGCCAAATTCTTTGACTGTGTGCATCACAATAAACTGTGGAAACTTCTGAAATTGATGGGAATACCAGACCACCTGACCTCCCTCTTGAGAAATCTGTATGCAGGTCAGGAAGCAACAGTTAGAACTGGACATGGAACCACAGACTGGTTCCAAATAGGAAAAGGAGTGTGTCAAGGCTGTATATTGTCACCCTGCTTATTTAACTTATATGCAGAGTACATCATGAGAAACACTGGACCGGAAGAAACACAAGATCGAATCAAGATTGCTGGGAGAAATATCAATCACCTCAGATACGCAGATGACACCACCCTTATGGCAGAAAGTGAAGAGGAACTAAAAAGCCTCTTGATGAAAGTGAAAGAGGAGAGCAAAAAGGTTGGCTTAAAGCTCAACATTCAGAAAACGAAGATCATGGCATCTGGTCCCATCATTTCATGGGAAATAGATGGGGAAACAGTGGAAACATTGTGAGACTTTATTTATGGGGGCTCCAAAATCACTGCAGATGGTGACTTCAGCCATGAAATTAAAAGATGCTTACTCCTTGGAAGAAAAGTTATGACCAACTTAGATAGCATATTCAAAAGCAGAGACATTACTTTACTGACTAAGATCCGTCTAGTCAAGGCTACTGCTTTTCCAGAGGTCATGTATGGATGTGAGAGTTGGACTGTGAAGAAGGCTGAGCGCCAAAGAATTGATGCATTTGAGCTGTGGTGTTGGAGAAGACTCTTGAGAGTCCCTTGGACTGCAAGGAGATCCAACCAGGCCCCTCTGAAGGAGATCAGCCCTGGGATTTCTTTGGAAGCAATGATACTAAAGCTGAAGCTCCAGTACTTTGGTCACCTCATGCGAAGAGTTGACTCATTGGAAAAGACTCTGATGCTGGGAGGGATTGGGGGCAGAAAGAGAAGAGGACAACAGAGGATGAGATGGCTGGATGTCATCACTGACTCGATGGACATGAGTCTGAGTGAACTCCGGGAGTTGGTGATGGACAGGGAGGCCTGGCGTGCTGCGATTCATGGGGTTGCAAAGAATCGGAAACGACTGAGCAACTGAACTGAACTGAAGAAAACTGACTGTCAGTTCTCGATTGTTTGGCTGTTTGTCTTAAAATTGAAGATAATTTTCAAGTTCTTATATGTGAAAGTATAACTTAAACTGGAGAAATATGTATGCTAATATATGATGCATATATAATCTGTAATATATATTTAACTTACAATGTATAAATTTTAATTTAATAATATACATATATATGTATTGTGTATATAATATACATATGTGTTTATATATACATATGTATGCTGCTGCTGCTAAGTCACTTCAGTCATGTCCGACTCTGTGCGACCCCATAGACGGCAGCCCACCAGGCTTCCCCGTCCCTGGGATTCTCCAGGCAAGAACACTGGAGTGGGTTGCCATTGCCTTCTCCATACATATGTATATATATTATATAATATACATATATATGCTTTTCACTGAATCACAGTACAGTTAAAAGGTAACATAGTAAGAATAGGAAAAAGCATTGTCTACAAAATTAGTGACTCAATAGGGAAAGTTTGGAGGAAAAAACTTTTTTTTCCCACTATTAGAATTTCTAAATTAATTAAAGAGATGGTATATTATCTTGCAATTTATGCTAAATTTTCTAAATCAATGTAAATGGTATATTTTTAAACTCATATTGATATTTTAAGGTATCTGATACTAAGGTTCATGTACTTATAAAAATAATATTACTTAATTTAAAATAAAAAAAGGAGAGTTTAGGTTAAAAAGTGCAACCCACTTTGAGCCAGCAAGGTGGAAAACAAAATTATCTTTCCCTGTTGCCTTGCTAATATAAAACATATATAATTAATCTCAAGAGAGTCAACAAGAAAAGTTGGCCTTGCAGTATATGTCTCATGGAAATATGTTTTCAAACTGTGTTTATTAATAAATAGATATTGTTTTGACTAGTTATTAGAGATTGTAACATTTTATATCATCATAGAGATACACAGATTTGTTTAAATACATTCTTAATTAATATTTCATGTGCTCAGTCACCTCCAACTCTTTGCAGCCCCAGGGACTGTAGCCTGGCAGACTCCTCTGCCCATGGAATTTCTAGTCAAGCATAGTGCTATAGGGTGCCATTTCCTACTTCAGGGAAACTTCCCGACCCAAGGATCAAACCTGCATCTCTCATGTCTCCTGCATTTACAGGCAGATTCTTTACCACCAGTCTCCTGGGAAGCCTTATATTTCACATAAATATAGCTTTATATTTACTACCATAGACAGAAAATATTAATATTTTTGAGTATAGCTCATGTTTTGATTCAATTTTTATTATTTTTTCTAG
>SJYT01083754.1:191986-231643 GCA_006410635.1 Cephalophus harveyi
TGTATTGAATTTATTCACCATATTTATTGTGATTGCTTTATATTTATTTACAAGATATTTTAAAATTTAACCCTAATATTCTTTTATGTCTTAATGACTTGACAGCTTAAATGTTCAATAATGTAACTGAAAGACAGTTTAGCTGTTAATCACTTAGTTCATAAATAAATCAAATAATGGTTCTTCCATTTAATAGACATTTAATATTAAGGATTTCAATTTGCATGAATAATGAAAACATGACTTTATAAAATAGATGACCAACACTTTTTTGTTGTTATTGAAGTAACTTCATTTTAAATATGTTTCTGCATTTTTAAACTACCACTACCTAATTTTATATGTTTATTGGACACTTTTTTTTGAAGTTAATGTCCAAATAAAATCAAAAGTTTAGGACCTTAATAGTATTTTATACAAATATTCTTAAATCTTCCAGTTGATTCTTTAGCATCTTTTCCCAGATAATTTTCAGTAGTTCTTTATACAGCCAGCTGGAAACACTTCTCAAACCATATGTATTCTCACTGTTTTGAGTCATTCTCTGTGAATTCACTTTGTTTTTGGATCACCATAGGGGTGAGAGGTCTTGAAACAGAATGAATGAATGGTTGAACAAACATACTCTAAGGAACCTAGACGTTTGTGTTTTGTCATGACAAAAACAACTTTTTCTAAAATTTGTCTCTCTACATGAACACTCTGGTTCTTGAATGGGCATGTTTATAATTTTCTTGTGCAACAGCCCAAGCACTTACAGTACTTTGAGGCATTATGCTAATACACTACATGCCTTTCCGATAACAAAACTCATCTGTCTTTAGAAATGCATAATAGCCTCTGATATACATATTGAATTAACATTCTTATTTTCAGAGTCAAACTAAAGTGATTGCTATCAATAGATATTTTTCCCCTGGTGATATTTTTCTAATAGTGTAGGCTGCATTGACACTTGAACCAAAAAGTCTATACCTGGCCTATGAATGTGCCATTTATTTTTGTTTCAAAGCCAGTGACAATGAAATGCCCAATGTGCATGAGACTGCAATTCTCATAAAGTGACCTGATAGTAGATGGATGAGAATTTATAGCTCTCCTATGACTCTTGCTTGAGTACCTATTCTAATAACTACTCATATGTAATCAGATGGACTTTATGCAGTCTCATATTATAAATGGACCATGTGAATATTTCCATATTATGTTGCCATAACTCACAGACTGTAAAAGAAAAGAGTTGCTCATCACTCTGCACTGAAACAAATTACTATTCTAACAATAGAAATTACAATAGCCTTCACATAAGTCATGCTTCTGTAATGTAGAAACGAATATAAAAACTGCTTTGAAGACATAGAATTCAACCACTAAGCTATGTTCTCTGTTAAATTTGCCACTGAGATATGTTTTGTAGGTGAAACAATAAGGGGAATTTCTAAAAAATTTATTTTGGGTCCACATTATAAGTCATAGAGTATGCTATACTAACGGCTGTACTGTAATAATAATATTAAAGTATTCATGAAAAATGTATATTAAATAAAGTAACTATTCCCAAACAGGTCATACTTTTGTTTACTCAGTATTAGACATAATTTATTCTCTGTATGCTTTGTTTCAGTCATGATATCCAAGTTCCTCGTGTATTTTGACCATTTAAATTTAAATAAACATCTAAATTTAGAAATTTTTAAAATCTAGAAATTGAAAGAATTTTTTTATTGTCAAGTGAATTTATTTTAAATCATCAGATAATAAATATTGAATAAAATTTACATAAGTAGTTTGTTAAATTTGAGAGGAAACAATTGCCACATTGGCATTATATATAATATGGATGGTAATATACAAAATAATAAGATAAATGCATACCAGGTACATATAATGGAATATAATTTATAAAATGCATGTCTTTTATGTCAATAAATATGTCTTTATTGACATAGTATAATTTTAAAGGATTATTTTGAAACAATTGTAGATAATAAAGAGTTCAACAAAATAAGCATAAACATATTTTAAATATTTCTCAACATTACTTATATTTCTTAATATATGCCTAAATTACCAATTGCACATATGTGATCTAAAGATTATTTTAAATTTAATCATCATCAAAAACTTCTACCATGGCTTTTAACAATGTATAAAATTGAATGACTGCTATTTAGGAGAATAATGATACCAATTTAATTGTGTAGCTCAGGATCAGAACTTGGGTAACAGTGAGTAGATATAAGTATTTGCTTTTTGCTCATTTTGCCAGTTAATTACTTTAGAGATTTTATATATTTTTTTTTATATTATTTATCTTGGAACACAAGGAATGTCTTTCTTTTTGAAAATAATGAATGCAAATGAATATGCCATCTAGAGTTTTTGAGTATGCAGGGTATATCGGAATTTCACAAGTGAGAGATCCAAATAAGCCATTTAGATTTTGAACTTGGCTTAAGTGATCAAGTTTGTGAGCAGAGAAGAGTTTATTGAAATCAGTTTTGGTAAATTACAGGCAAAAATGTCTTGATTTGCTTAAAGATGAAACTTCTTAATTCTCAGTGCTTTCTTACTTATTTTCAGTTCAGTTCAGTCACATCCAACTCTTTGCGACCCCATGAATCGCAGCACGCCAGGCCTCCCTGTCCATCACCAACTCCTGGAGTTCACTCAGACTCACGTCCATCGAGTCAGTGATGCCATCCAGCCATCTCATCCTCTGTTGTCCCCTTCTCCTCCTGCCGCCAATCCCTCCCAGCATCAGAGTCTTTTCCAATGAGTCAACTCTTCGCATGAGGTGGCCAAAGTACTGGAGTTTCAGCTTTAGCATCATTCCTTCCAAAGAAATCCCAAGGCTGATCTCCTTCAGAGGGGACTGGTTGGATCTCCTTGCAGTCCAAGGGACTCTCAAGAGTCTTCTCCAACACCACAGTTCAAAAGCATCATTTCTTCGGCATTCAGCTTTCATCACAGTCCAACTCTCACGTCCATACATGACCACTGGAAAAACATAGCCTTGACTAGATGGACCTTAGTTGGCAAAGGAATGCTATCTAGGTTGGTCATAACTTTTCCTCCAAAGAGTAAGCGTCTTTTAATTTCATGGCTGCAGTAACCATCTGCAGTGATTTTGGAGCCCAAAAAAATAAAGTCTGACACTGTTTCCACTGTTTCTCTATATATTTTTCATGAAGTGATAGGACCAGATGCCATGATCTTTGTTTTCTGAATGTTGAGTTTTAAGCCAACTTTTTCGCTCTCCACTTTCACTTTCATCAAGAGGCTTTTTAGCTCCTCTTCACTTTCTGCCATAAGGGTGATGTCATCTGCATATCTGAGGTTATTGATATTTCTCCCGGCAATCTTGATTCCAGCTTGTGTTCCTTCCAGTCCAGCGTTTTTCATGATGTACTCTGCATATAAGTTAAATAAGCAGGGTGACAATATACAGCCTTGATGCACTCTTTTTTCCTATTTGGAACCAGTCTGTTGTTCCATGTCCAGTTCTAACTGTTGCTTCCTGACTTGCATACAGGTTTCTCAAGAAGCAGGTCAGGTGGTCTGGTATTCCCATCTCTTTCAGAAATTTCCACAGAATTTCATAATTTTCTTAATTCTTTTAGGGTTAAATAAATTAATACTACATGGAAAACCAATTCCTGATATGAAACAATAACAACATTAATGAGGGAAATAAGATTAATATTTACTATGAGTGCAAAGCATGTATTTAAAATTTTGGCCAAGTTGTGCTATGTTTTGTGTTTTTGTATTCTGACCTATATTCATTTGAATATTCCTACACTAAAATTGCTATGACCAGTGAGTTCTCTTGGCAAAACTCTATTACCCTTTGCCCTGCTTCATTCTGTACTTCAAGGCTAAATCTGCCTGTTATTCCAGGTGTTTCCTGACTTCCTAATTTTGCTTTCCAGGCCCTTATAATGAAAAGGACATCATTTTTTGGGTGTTAGATCTAAAAGGTCTAGTACGTCTTCATAGAAGCATTCAACTTCAGCTTCTTCAGCATTTCTGGTTGGGGCATAGGCTTGGATTACCGTGATATTGAATGATGTGCCTTGGAAATGAACAGAGATCATTCTGTTAATTTTTAGACTGCATGCAATATTGCATTTCAGACTTTTTTGTTGACCATGATGGCTACTCCATTTCTTCCAAGGGATTCCTGCCCACAGTAGTAGATATAATGGTCATCTGAGTTAAATTCACCCATTCCAGTCCATTTTAGTTCACTGATTCCTAGAATGTCAACGTCCACTCTTGCCATCTCTTGTTTGACCACTTCCAATTTGCCTTGATTCATGGACCTGATGTTCCGGGTTCCTAGGCAATATTGCTCTTTACAGCATCAGACCTTGCTTTTATCACCAGTCACATCCACAACTGGGTATTGTTTTTGCTTTGGCTCCATACCTTCATTCTTTCTGGAGTTATTTCTCCACTTATCTCTAGTATCGTGTTGGGCACCTACTGACCCAGGGAGTTCCCCTCTCAGTATCCTATCATTTCACCTTTTCATACTGTTCATGGGGTTCTCAAGGCAAGAATACTGAAGTGGTTTGCCATTCTTTCTCCAGTGGATCACTTTCTGTAGACTTCTCCACCATTACCCGCCCATCTTGGGTGGCCTCACATGGCATGGCTTAGTTTCATTAAGTTAGACAAAGCTGTGGTCTGTGTGATCATATTGGCTAGTTTTCTGTGATTATGGTTTCAGTGTGTCCTCCCTCTGATGCCCTCTCACAACACCTACCGTCTCCTTGGGTTTCTCTTACATTGAATGTGGGGTATCTCTTCACAGCTGCTGCAGCAAAGTGCACTTGCTGCTCCTTAGCAAATACCCTTTTCTAACAACACAAGAGAAGACTCTACACATGGAAATCATCAGATGGTCAACTCCAAAATCAGATTGATTATATTCTTTGCAGCCAAAGATGGAGCAGCTCTATACAGTCAGCAAAAACAAGACCGGGAGCTGAATGTGGTTCAGATTATGAACTCTTTCTTGCCAAATTCAAACTTAAATTGAAGAAAGTGTTGGAAAACCACTAGACCATTCAGGTATGACCTAAATCAAGACCCTTATGATTATACAGTGGAAGTGAGAAATAGATTTAAGGGCCTAGATCTGGTAGATAGAGTGCCTGATGAACTATGGACAGAGGTTCATGACATTGTACAGGAGAAACGGATCAAGACCATCCCCATGGAAAACAAATGTAAAAAAGCAAAATGGCTGCCTGAGGAGGCCTTACAAATAGCTGTGAAAAGAAGAGAGGCGAAAAGCAAAGGAGAAGGGGAAAGATATAAGCATCTGAATGCAGAGTTCCAAAGAATAGCAAGGAGAAATAAGAAAGCCTTCTTCAGTGATCAATGCAAAGAAATAGAGGAAAACAAATAAATTGGAAAGACTAGAGATCTCTTCAAGAAAATCAGAGATACCAAGGTAACATTTCATGCAAAAATGGGCTTGATAAAGGACAGAAATGGTATGGACCTAACGGAAGCACAAGATATTAAGAAGAGGTGGCAAGAATACACAGAAAAACTGTACAAAAAAACAAACAAACAAAAAAAAAAACTTCATGACCAAGATAATCATGATCCTGTGATCACTCACCTAGAGGCAGATATCCTGGAATGTGAAGTAAAGTGAGCCTTAGAAAGCATCACTATAAACAAAGCAAGTGGAGGTGATGGAATTCCAGTTGAGCTATTTCATATCCTGAAAGTTGATGCTGTAAAACTGTTGCACTCAATATGCCAGGCAAATTTGGAAAACTCAGCAGTGGCCACAGGACTGGAAAAAGTCAGTTTTCATTCCAATCCCAAAGAAAGGCAATGCAAAAGAATGCTCAAAATACTACACAGTTGCATTCATCTCACACACTAGTAAAATAATGCTCAAAATTCTCCAAGCCATGCTTCAGTAATACGTGAATCGTGAACTTCCAGATGTTCATACTGGATTTAGAAAAGGAAGAAGAACTAGAGATCAATTGCCAACATCCGCTGAATCATTGAAAAAGCAAGAGAGTTCCAGAAAAATATCTATTTCTGCTTTATTGAATATGCCAAATTCTTTGTGTGGATCACAAGAAACTGTGGAAAATTCTGAAAGAGATGGGACTACCAGACCACCTAACCTGACTCTTGAGAAACCTATATGCAGGTCATGAAGCAACAGTTAGAACTGGACATGGAACAACAGACTGGTTCTAAATAGGAAAAGGGGTACCTCAAGGCTGTATATTGTCACCCTGCTTATTTAACTTATATGCAGAGTATGTCATGAGAAATGCTGAGCTAGAAGAAGCACAAGCTGGAATCAATTGCCGGGAGAAATTTCAATATCCTCAGATATGCAGATGACAGCACCCTTCTGGCAGAAAGTGAAGAGGAACTAAAAACCCTCTTGATGAAAGTGAGAGTGAAAAAGTTGGGTTAAAGCTCAACATTCAGAAAACTAAGACCATGACATCTGGTCCTATCACTTCATGGGCAATAGATGGGGAAAAAGTGGAAATAGTGTCAGATTTTACTTTTTTGTGCTCCAAAATCACTGCAGATGGCGATTGCAGCCATGAAATTACAAGACATTTACTCCTTCGAAGGAAAGTTATGACCAAACTATTTAGCATATTGAAAAGCAGATATATTACTTTGCCAATAAAGGTCTGTCTAGTCAAGGCTATGGTTTTTCCAGTAGTCATTTATGGATGTGAGAGTTGGACTGTGAAGAAAACTGAGCACCGAAGTGTTGATAGTTTTGAACTGTAGTGTTGGGGAAGACTCTTGAGAGTCCCTTTTACTGAAAGCAGATCCAACCAGTCCATCTTAAAGGACATCAGTTCTGGCTGTTCACTGGAAGGACTGATGCTGAAGCTTAAACTCCAATACTTTTGCCACCTCATGTGAAGAGCTGACTCATTTGCAAAGTTTCTGATGCTGGGAGGGATTGAGGGCAGGAGCAGAAGGGGATGACAGAGGATGAGCTGGCTGGATAGCATCACCGACTCGATGGATGTGAGTTTGGGTGAACTCTGGGAGTTGATGATGGACAGGGAGGCCTGGCGTGTTATGATTCATAGGGTCACAAAGAGTCAGACACTACTGAACGACTGAACTGACACTAAAATTGCTATTTAATGTGGTTAGGATTAAAAATGCTTGCCCTCAACAATAGTCTGTTTCATTTTCAAATATCAAAAAGGATCCAAGTTATTTAGCAATAACTATTTGTGAATATTATTATCACATATTTTTTCCCATTCTTATCTGATTTTAGTGAGTGCAGCATGTGCGTTAGTTGCTCAGTCATGTCTGACTCTTTACCATCCCATGGACTGTAGCGCTCTAGGCTCCTATGTCCATGGGATTTCATAGGCAAGAATACTGGAGTGGGTTGACATTCCCTTCTCCTGGAGACCTTCCCAACCCAGGGCTCAAACCTGGGTCTCCTGCATTGCAAGTGGATTCTTTACCACCTGAACCACCAGTGAGGACTGTGTAGACAGATACAAAAACACTCAAAGATGGTTGAGTCAGTACTACTTGATGATATTTAATTCTCAGACTTCATCACTCTTTTTCATTCTTTTTCTTATTATGCTGTTTCTCAGTTAGTTAGTTAGTTTTCAGTAGTTAGTTTTCAGTAGTGTATCTTAATGTTGCTGATTCTTTCCTCTGTATGATGAAGTCTACTTTAGAAGCTCTCTTTTTAATTTTTCAGTTGTAAAATGTATTCCTCCTCTCCAAGATTTGTGTTTCTTTTTTTATGGTTTCTATTTACTTATCAGAAATTTTATTTTGTTCATGTGTTGTTGTTTTCCTAATTTTCTTTAAGATATCTCTTGGTGTTTTCTTGCATTTCATTGTACTTCCTTAAGATAATTATTTTGGATTCATTGTCAGAAGATCCATAGATCTCTGTTTCTTTGGGGTCAGTTACTGAGATTTATTAATTTCTTTTGGTAGTGTTATTTATCTGATTATTTGTTATACTTGTAGCCTTGTGCTGTCTGTATACTTTAAGGAGCAAACACCTCTTTTGGTTTTTGCCAACTGGTTTAAACAGTGTTTTTGAATGATGGGGTTGGGTTAGTCACCTAGTCATGTCCGACTCTTTGGGACCCCATGAAGTATAGCCAGTCAGGCTCCTCTATCCATGGGATTCTCCAGGCAAGAATACTGGAGTGGATTGCCAGTCCCTTCTTCAGAGGATCTTCCTGACCCAGGGATCGAACCCAGGTCTCCTGCATTGCAGGCAGATTCTTTACCATTTGAGCTATAGGGAAGATCAACTTCAAAAACACAGTTGAGCTGGACTGGAGCCAGGTCCAATCTACATTTGGACAAAGTTTGGAAAGCTGGCCAGAAAGATTGGTCTGGAAGGGCTGGTCTGCTCTAGGGTCCACAGCCACGACTGAGGTCTGTGGGCCTATGACCCAGAACATTAGAGGATATGATTCCTCTCAGGCCCCTTGGTATTTTATATTTGGTATATGATACTGTTTATATCAAGGCTAAACAGGGCTGTAGCCTGGTCTACAAGAAATGGAGCTATTTCCAAGTCTGTAGCTGGGATTACTCGCAGGTAAGTCAGCCACCTGGGCATGAGTTGGCTATTTCAAAATAAGTCTCTTGGATTTTTTGATTTCACCAGGATTTCACAACATCTTACTTGAATCCCAGAGTTCCCACACAACACTTTTGTCTGTGGATGGCTGCCAAACATTAAGCAAAGGAACTCCTAGTGTCTTACTGACACTATTCTGAGACAGCTTAATATTGCTTTAGTGAGAAAATTAACTATACTAGAAAATTTATCATCCATTTAATGAAAGATGCATAGAATCAATTAAAAAAAAAACGATTATAGAAAGTTGCATGTGTGCATGAAGTTGTTCAGTACTATCTAATGCTTAGTGATTCTATGGATCAAAACCCTCCAGGCTCCTCTGTCCATGGGATTCTCTAGGCAAGAATACTATAATGGGTTGCTATGCTTTCCTCCAGGGGATCTTTCCAAACCGATGATTGAACCTGTGTATCTTACTTCTCCTAGCACTGACAGGAGAGTTCTTTACCACTAATGCCACCTGGGAAGCCCTTTAGAAAGTTGACTCTACCATAAATGAAAATGTACAAGTCATTATATGAAACCAAATAACATTTACTCAGCAACTGCTTTGGTATGTCTTTGTATGTGTTTTCACATATTTGTGCTTTTGCACACACACACACACATTTTGAATAAATAAATAGGGGAATTATAGAATAACTATTAACTAACATTTATTATTTAGTAGGTCTCCAACTCTCAGAATCATAGTACATATATTGCCCTTTATAAATTTATTTTCACAGCAGTCATTTTATTACAATTTGTTTATTCTTAATATTTGAAAAACAAAGATTTATTTAGATTTTCTGAAAAAATTATTAAGCGTAAAATAATGATGGGTTTTCTTGTACTTTTATTATAATTTCCAGAATTGCATTAGATAAAACGCCTGATGTCTGTCATTTTGAGGTCATTGCATTAATGGTATATATCTATTTATATCACAAACAACTGTAATGCAATTTTCTTAAATTGGATACATATTATTTTTCAGGGTGTCCCCTCCTTTATTTCTTAAATTACAAAAAGTGTTTAATTAACAAAATTGTCTATTAACAATTTTCTTTCTAAATGTTTGACGATTGTTTTTTCTTAACCAACAGTTTATTAATTATTTTAATACATGTCTAACTTTGAACCTTCTAGCAGGTCTACAATTGTCTTTTTCCATTGAAAGATTGAAAAGGAAGCATGAATTCCACTTCTGCACAGTTTCAAGCCAAACCCTTACCGATGACTCACTTTGCACCTGACACTTACCTGTGGGTAAAGAGATTTGTCTGGTTGGCCAGACATGGGACAAACATTTACCCATCAGCTAAAGATGAACTCAGCTCTACTGAAATAGATTGGAGTTGTGCTGAACGATCTGTTTCAGTCTGAGATCATTACCCTTACTTCTGTTAGTGGAGAAGAGTCTGGAGACAACTGCTTCCATGGCCCTTGGTTTGTGGTAAGGGCACAGACAAGAATCTGAGGTCTTACCCATTTCATGAGAGATAATTCAAGATAAGGAAAGAGAAAACAGGGAGAACACCACAAGAGCCAGGCCAAAAGAGGCAAGAGTCACCAAAGGTTGGGGTGTAGAGTGTTAAAGACAAGGTCAATTGCATTATCCAGGACGTCATTGATTGCCAGTCTTGATTGACAGCTGCAGGTTACATAACAAGACACTCTACTGCAGATGTCCTTCCCATAATTCAGTCTATGATTAGATGTATGTATTCATAGAGTATTTATGAACATTTGATGACTCTAATGGTTGCCAAAGGTTATCTGAGTACATGGGGTGAGCTCATGTGCCAGAATAGAAATAGACCTGAGAGTTGGCCAGTGAGGATTTTTCTGGTTCCCTGACCATTTTGGAGTACTGAATGGAGAATGTTTAGGTTGGGGCTGGTAAATAGCTTGGTGAATTAGGGAGCCATTGGACGTTCAGCTGATGGGGCTGTCTTTCACTGCTCTTGGGTAACTTCCTGCCTAACACTTCTAGGATCATTTTTTCTCATGGAGGAGAACCCATAAGCTACATTTTCCAGAATTCTTTGCCCTTCTATTCCCATGTTTCTGCACTAGAGTTTTCTAATGGAAATAAATCATATTAAGTTAAAACAGAAGAGAAAAATAAATTATTCCCTGGGGATTATTACAGACAGTATCTTGAGTGTATCTGAGAAAACCCCAGCTTTGTACTCATCAAGAATATAGAGATAGGTCAATGGAACAGCTAAGGTGAAAAATAAAATAAATTTAGAATATGAAAAATATGAATTTATTCATTCAAAAAATAAATAGTTCTTGAACTCCTATATGTCAGACAACACAGTAGGCATTGAGGGTGAAACTTAAAACAATATAAAAAAATCCCTCTCCAATGGCACTTACATTCTCATGGTACAGAATATTAGGCAGAAGTAAATCAACATTCAGAAAACTAAGATTATGGCATCTGGACCCATCACTTCCTGGCAAATAGATGAGGAAACAGTGGAAACAGTGGCAGACTTTATTTTGCGGGGTCTCCATAATCACTGAAGATGGTGACTGTAGCCATGAAATTAAAAGACGCTTGCTCCTTGGAAGAAAAGTTATGACCACCCTAGATTTTAAAAAGCAGAGACATTACTTTGTCAACAAAGATCTGCCTAGTCAAACCTATGGTTTTTCCAGTAGTCATATATGGATGTGAGAGTTGGATTCTAAAGAAAGCTGAGTGCCAAAGAATTGATGCTTTTGAACTGTGGTATTGGAGAAGACTCTTGAGAGTCTCTTGGAATGCAAAGAGATCCAGCCAGTCCATCCTCAAGGAAATCAGTCCTGAATATTCATTGGAAGGACTGATACTGAAGCTGCAACTCCAATACTTTGGCCACCTGATGCCAAGAACTGACTCATTTGTAAAGACTCTGATGCTGGGAAAGATTGAAGAAGGGAGCAACAGAGGATGAGATGGATGGATGGCACCACCAACTCAATGAACATGAGTTTGAGTAAACTCTGGGAGTTGGCGATGGATAGGGAAGCCTGGCACGCTGCAGTCCATGGGGTCACAAAGAGTCACACACAACTGAGCGACTGAACTGAACTGAACTGAAACCATAGATATATAAAGAGGTTCATTCCATTTTCCTACCTGCTCAGTCTAGACTAACCTTTGACTTTGTTGGCCAAGAGATGACAGCTAGAACAACAATGAGTAGCTTATTAGCCTGAGCCCTAAAATGTTTGAATATTTCTTTACTCACTCTGGGAATTTGTGGCTCTATATAGACAAGCCCATGCCAGACAGCTGGAAAATGCCATACTACATGAAGGATCATGTAATTCAATCATGCTAATGAGGGGATGATAACTGATCTACTTCTTGACCACAGAATCATGAGCAAGCTGAAGATAATTTGAGCCTACTGTGCCTAAAATAATGGGCCAAATGATCTTGGTCCAAACTGACAGTCTGCAATATCAGGAAATTAATAAATGATTGTTTTAACCCATTAAAGCTAAAATAGCTTGCTATAGGGCAAGAACATACTGATACAGTGTTCAATTGGTATAATGAAAATATGGCAGGTCAGAGGTGTAAGAAGCACCCAGCTTGAAGTTGCAATTTGATAAAGGATGGGTAAAGTTTTTAGGGAGAAAATATTTGAGTTAATTCTTGAAGTGAGTTAAGCAAGCCAGATGTCTTTTGAGATTAGAACACTTGACCCAACTGCTGCTAAGTCGCTTCAGTCGTGTCTGACTCTGTGCGACCCTATAGACGGCAGCCCACCAGGCTCCTCTGTCCCTGGGATTCTCCAGGCAAGAACACTGGAGTGGGTTGCCATTTCCTTCTCCAATGCAGGAAAGTGAAAAGTGAAAATGAAGTTGCTCAGTCGTGTCCAACTCTTCGTGACCCCATGGACTGGAGCCTACCAAGCTCCTCTACCCAAGGGGTTTTCCAGACAAGAGTACTGGAGTGGGTTGCCATTTCCTTCTCCAACTTGACGCAGAGAGGACTGCAAATTCTTATCTGGTAAGTTAAAACTATGCTTGATGTATGTACAAAACAGCACGAAGACCAGTGCAGGAGGAACAAAGTAAGCTTTGGAAGCATTATAAGAAAAAGAAGCCACATCCTGGCTTCTTTCAATTTCAAACACTGTGGTTTTTATTCTGTATGAAATGTGAAGAAAAAATCATGGGAGAAGAGGGATGAATATGGTGTGATTTATCTTTTAAACAGATTACTCTTGTAGTTGAGTTGAGAAGACATTGTAGATGCAAGATGAAAGATTTAGGGAAAGAAGATAGCAGACTAAGAGTAGTTTTTCAAGAATGATGAACAAATATCAGGCTACTAATACAAAGTGTACAGTGGATCATCACTCTTGTGTTTATCTCTTGTGGCAGCTTCCCAATTAACTCAACAATTAACTGAAAATTGTAAAACCTATCAATAAGTATGAATCAACACTCAGATTCAATAAAGATCTTCTAATTATTTATTTAAGCAAATGTTTGTTAATTGATTGGAAAGCTATAACACTTCTAGCAATATTTTATGACTGAATATTATAAACTTTTATAAATTTCAACATAGTATCAAAGGATTAAAAATAATAGTGAAGGAAGAAAGGTCATGAAAAGTTTAATTGCTCACCATTAAGATTTTACCTTGATGTCAGGGGTAGCCATTATAAAGTAAAAATTATACATTTTATGGAGATGTTTATTAAATGTGTCAATCTGATGATGACAAATAGAAGTAAAATCTTTCAGTTTTACTGTGCTTTTCTATGACTACTGTCATTATAGTACAATTCTTAACTATCTGGTTCAACAGGGAGTACAAGTATTAACTGTCTGCCTTCACTATGGAGAAATCGGTGAGATGTACTTAATAAGCATTCAAACACTTTTCCTCACTAATTACTAATAGACTTTTGTCATTGATAAGCAAGGGATTTTTGTTTCCAACTCTAATGAAGAACCTGAATTACAAGTAACATGCAAAACTAGATAAATTTTAAAATGTTTGTTTTAACAAATAATTTAATGAAGACTATGTTTATTTATTATAAAACAAGACAACTTTCTTAATAGATATCCATGGTCAAGGAAAACATTTCAGGGCACAGAAGTCAAGCCTCAGTAAAATTGGAAGGTATATGTTTGTAGATTGGCTACATGAAACAGAAAGCTCTATATGCCACACCTCCCACATAAAGAAGAGTTGAACAAAAATATATTAAAAAAAATTAAATGTGTCTGACATATATGGTGGAGAAACCATTTGTAATCTAAATATTAAAAAATATTTCCTTCAAATCAAAATGCAATGAGTTATCTTTTATCACTCTAATACAAAAATGAAGGAGTGTTTGAAATTAATTTTAAATATATGAAAATAAAATTTTAGGAAACAGAAGTAAAAACAAAATAACTCTTTCAGTTCAGTTCAGTTCAGTTCAGTCGCTCAGTCGTGTCCGACTCTTTGCGACCCCGTGGACTGTAACCTACTAGGCTTCTCCGTCCGTGGGATTCTCCAGGCAAGAATACTGGAGTGGATTGCCATTTCCTTCTCCAGGGGATCTTCCCGACCCAGGGATCGAACCCGGGTCTCCCGCATTAGAGGCAGACGCTTTAACCTCTGAGCCACCAGGGAAGCTTACTCACATCAAATTGACAATGAAAAAATATTAGTTTCTATTGGTAACAGAAATATAAATCAAGCTTTATATATCTGAATTCTAAACTGCAAAACTATTCTAGATAGCAATATAACTTATGAGTGTGAATAACTTGTCGGTTGGAAAATATGGCAAAAATACACATATACACAAATAAAATGCTCAATGATGTGGGAAAATATGCTATATTTTATCTACAGTGCAAATGTAAAGCAATTTAATTTCTATGGATTATAAAATGGTCAAACAAACCATACTATTTGATACATTAACAAATGGTTATTATTATAATTATAGTAAAATAGTAATTATTATTAGGATGCAAATTCAGTCATTACTAAGTTGCAAGAAGCATTCTAATGATACACACCTACCATTCATATGTATATGTAAATAGCATATGTATATATGCTAAATATATGCATATGTGATTATATATATACGTGAAAGTGAAGTTGCTTAGTCATGTCTGACTCTTTGCCACCCATGAACTGTAGCTTTCGAGGCTTCTCCATCCATGGAATTTTCCAGGCAAGAGTACTGGAGTGGGCTGCCATTTCCTTTTCCAGAGGATCATCCCCACCCAGGGAACAAACCTGGGTCTCCCACATTGCAATCAGAAACTTTTACTGACTGAGCCACCAGAGAAGCCACTAGGGAAATAAATATATATTCCCAGTTAATTTTTATGAGAAATTTATGACATGTTCTTTAATTATTTTACAAATGAGGAATCTGAAAAACAGAAATAAATAGGTTGTTCAAACCTTATAATAACAAGTATTTAAACCCATACTTTGAGTAGTAGTTTCAATTGCATAATGGAAATATTATTGACCCATGATATACTATATACCATTAAAACTAATAATTGTATGATACCATCCACTAAATATTCTTAACAGCTTTGGAAATCAGCAGTCACGTGACCTTTGCTATGGAATATGACTAATCAATCATTCAGTTACAGTTTAAAATATATTGTAAAAAGGAATACAGTTTGCCCACATTTTGTCCTTGCTGAAGGTGACTACTTTCTCTGTTTTTAAAGGTTTATCTGTTTGCAACTCTTTGCGACCCTACGAACTGCAGCACACCAGGCTTCCCTGACCACCACCAGCTCACAGAGCTTACTCAAACTCATGTGCATTGAGTCGGTTATGAAATCCAACGATCTTATCCTCTGTTGTCCCCTTCACCTCCTGCCATCAATCTTTCCTAGCATCAGGTTCCTACACGTCAGGTGGCCAAAGTATTGGAGCCTCAGCTTCAACATCAGTCCTACCAATAAATATTCAGGACTGATTTCCTTTGCAATTGACTGGTTTTATGTCCTTGCAGTCCAAGGGACTCTCAATGTCTTCTCCAACACCACAGTTCAAAAGCATTAACTCTTCAGATCTCAGCTTTTTTTAAGGTCCAACTCTCACATCTATACATGACGACTAGAAAAACCACAGCTTTAACTAGACAAATCTTTGTTGACAAAGTAATGTATCTGCTTTTTTAATATTCTGTCTAGGTTTTTCATAGCTTTTCTTCCAAGGAGCAAGTTTCTTTTAATTTTATGCATGCAGTCACCATCTGCAATGACTTTGGAGCCTAAGAAAATAAAGTCTGTCACTGTTTCCATTGCTTCCCCATCTATCTGCCATGAAGTGATGGGACCAAATGCCATGATCTTAGTTTTTAGGTTTTTGAATGTTGAGTTTTAAGCCAGTTTTTTCACTCTCCTTTTTCACCTTCCTCAAGAGGCTCTTTAGTTCCTCTTCATTTTCTGATATAAAGGTGGTGTCATCTGCGTATCTGAGGTTATTGATATTTCTCCCAGTAATCTTGATTCCAGCTTCTGCTTCATCCAACCCAGCATTTTGCTTGATGTACTCTGCATATAAGTTAAATGAGCAGGGTGACAATATACAGACTTGAAGTACTCCTTTCACAAGTGAGAACCAGTCTGTTATTCTATGTCAGGTTCTAACTATACCTTCTTGACCTACATACAGATTTCTCAGGAGGGAGCTAAAGTAGTCTAGTATTCCCAGCTCTTGAGAGTTTTCCACAGTTTGTTGTGATCCACACAGTCAAAGGCTTTAGTGTACTCAATGAAGCAGAAGTAGTGTTTTTCTTGAACTCTCTTGCTTTTTCTATGCTCCAATGAATGTGGGCAATTAGATCACTTGTTCCTCTGCCTTTTCTACATCCAGCTGACTGTCTGGAAGTCCTTGGTTCATTTACTGTTGAAGCCTGGCTTGGAGAATTTTGAGCATTACTTTGTTAGCATCTGAGGTGAGTGTAATTGTGTGTGGTAGCTTGAACATCTTTGGCATTGCCTTTCTTTAGGAAGGGAATGAAAACTGACCATTTCCAGTCCTGTGGCCACTGCTGAGTTTTCCAAATTTGCTGGCATATTGAGGTCAGCTCTTTAACAGAATCACCATTTTAAATTTGAAATAGCTCAACTGAAATTCCATCACCTACATTAGGTATGTTTTCCTCTATTTCTTTGAACTGATCACTGTGTAAGACTTTCTTATCTCTCCTTGCTATTCTTTGGAACCCTGCATTCAGATAGGTATATTTTTTTCTTTTCTCCTTTGCCTTTAGATTCTCTTCTATTCTCAGCCATTTGTAAAGCTTCGTCAGACAACCATTTTGCCTTTTTGCATTTCTTGTTCTTGGGGATGGTCTTGATTAATGCTTCCTGTATAATGTCATGAACCTCTGTCCATAATCTTCAGGCAGTCTGTCTGTCAGATCTAATTCTTTGAATTTATTTTTCACTTCCACTGTATACTTGTAATGTATTTGTTTTAGGCCATACCTGAATGGTCTAGGAATTTTCCCTATTTTCTTCAATTTAAGTCTGAATTTTGCAATAAAGTGTTCGTGATTTGAGCCACAGTCAGCTCCCAGTCTTGTTTTTGCTGAGTGTTTAATGCCTCTCCATTTTAGCCTATGAAGGATATAGTTAATCTGATTTCAGTATCTGATTTGACATTGACTCATGACCAATATGAAAAAGCTAAAAAATATGATACTGAAAGATGAACTCCCCAGGTCAGTAGTTGCCCAATATGCTGCTGAAGAAGAGTGGAGAAATAACTCCAGAAAGAATAAAGAAATGGAGACAAGGCAAAATCAACACCCAATTGTGTATGTGACTTGTGATGGAAGTAAAGTCTGACACTGTAAAGAACAATATTCATGAAACAAGGCCAATTGGAAGTGGCCAAATAGGAGATAGCAAGAGTAAACATCGACATTTTAGGAATCAGTGAACTAAAATGGGCCAGAATGAATGAATTTAATTAAGATGGCCATGATACCTACCTCTGTGGTCAAAATCCCTCAGAAGAAACAGAGTAGCCATCATAGTCAACAAAAGATTCTGAAATTCAATACTTGGATGCAGTCTCAAAAATGACAGAATGATCTCTGTTCATTTCCAAGACAAAACCTTCAGTATCACAATAATTCAAAACTGCCCCAACCTCTAATACCAAAGAAGCTGAAGTTGAACAGTTCAGTGAGGACCTACAAGACTTTCTACACTAACACCAATAAATGATATCCTTTACATCATAGAAGATTGGAACACACAAATATGAAATCAAGAGATATCTGGAGTAACAGGCAAGTTTGGCCTTGGGGTACAAAATTAAGCAGGACAAAGGCTAATAGAGTTTTTCCAAAAGAATGCACTTGTCATAGCAAACAACCTCTTCCAACAACATTAGCCATATGGTAATTGACAGCAGCTACATTTTACACTTAGTCTAGAATGATTGAATATTCTTTTAACCTTAAGAATTATAAGAGATTGGTATACTCATTTATTGAGTGACTATTATGGATTCAGTGATGACCCTGTATGTGAGACAGCAAAAGAGACACAAATGTATAGAAAGGACTTTTGGACTCTGTGGGAGAGGGAGAGGGTGGGATGATTTGGGAGAATGGCATTGAAACATGTATACTATCATGTAAGAACGAAGCACAAGCCTATGTTCGATACAGGATACAGGATGCTTGGGGCTGGTGCACGGGGATGATCCAGAGAGATGATGTGGGGTGGGAGGTGGGAGGGGGATTCGGGATTGGGAGCTAATATACACCCATGGTGGATTCATGTCAATGTATGGCAAAACCAATATGGTATTGTAAAGTAAAATAAAGTAAAAATAAAATTAAAAAAATAAAAAAAAAAAAGAAAACCAAATTTTTTTAAGATAATTACTTAAAATAATTTCCATTCATATAGATTTTAAATTTAAGATTTTTTTTAGTCAAAGATATTGTATTTAACAGAACTTTCTTAATATTTTTTCAAATGAAAACCAAATGAAGTGAGAATTTCAACTAAGTAAACTTAACCCACAGACAACAGTGGTTGTGGTTTAATTGCTACATCATGTGCAGCTCTTGTGATCCCATGGACTGTAGTACACCAGGTTCTTCTGTCTATGGGATTTTTCAGGCAAGAATACTGTTTTGGGTTGCTATTTCCTTCACCAACAGACAGTATGCTTCCAGTATAAAATGAAATTTACAAAATTATTCATCAAGTTTATCTTTAGCTATTCTTGTTGGTATCTTCTAATAAAATTTTGAGCATAATATGAAATATAAAGGGACTTCCCTATAGCACAGACGGTAAAGAATCTGCCTGCAATGCAGGAGACATGGGTTGAATCCCTGGGTCTGAAAGATCCCCTGGAGAAGGAAATGGCAACCCACTCTTGTATTCTTACCTGGGAAATCCCATAGACATAAGAGCTGGGTAGGCTACAGTCCATGGGGTTGTAAAGAGTCAGACATGACTAAGAGACTAACATACACACATTAAATATAAAACTAAAATATATTTTAATGATATTTGAACATACAGATTTTATGATGTGTAAAATAAATTATTGTGGGAACATTTACAAACTAAAGGGTCCAAAATGAGCACATTATAAAAATAGATACTGTTGACTAAATGAAAATACACAGCCTAAAATTTATAACTGAAGTTTTATTTGGTGAAATTATTGAAGATAATACCTTGGAAGACAACCTCTAAGCGACCAGGATATATAAGAGAATTTTACTAAAAAAAGAAAAAAAAGAAAATATGCAGTCAAACATCAAAATATTATTGCTTATTACAAAAACAGACATCACAAGTTAATTATTTTAGTGCTTCTCTATGTAGGATATGATCTTAGAGTTTGGACTCACTGAAATTATTTCTTAGATATCCATCTTAACTATCTAGAAGCAGTAGTATTCCAAGCACAGAATGCTTCCTATTTTTCTTCATTCTGAATTCCCCTCAATGTGCACCGCCCAAGGTGGCTACAGTAGCTGATGGCTTGATCTTTACAAAACTGGAATGACGAGCAACACTCTGCTTATTGGCATCACAGGCAACATTTCCTTTCCACATACAGTTATGAATCAATAAATATTAACATTTGAAATTAATATCAACTTTGGTCAAATGATTATCCAAAATTATCATAAAAAATATCCTGTTCAAAATAATTATTTGCTACATGTTACATGTTTGTTGTGTGTATTTAAGGGGCTTTAACACAGAAAGAGATTTTTTTTTAATGGTATCTTTCAAATTAAACATCAAAAGAAAATGAGAGAATAAAAATAAATGAACTCAATATTAATTTTCTTCAATAATAAAAGCAAAATAAATTTTGCTATGGCACATAACTTGAAGACATGGAACACTGCCTCTTAAATAGTATACCAATGTTGTTACAGTGTGAACAAATTCACATTGCACTCATTGGTTTTTAATAATATTGTGAATAAAAGACATCTTAATTTAAAAATATTCTGTGTGTGTTAGATAAATAAATGAAATTGTGTAACTCTGCCACAGAGCTTAAGATTATTTTCTACTTTCAAACATCTTTTATAAATATCTTTTAAGATACAGGGAAAAATAATTTGAAGGACAAGTCACTGAAAAATCACTAACCAATCTACCTAGGAAAGCAATCTGTTGCCATGGGAAATAATTAGCAGAGATCTTTGAAAAGGTATATGAAGAGAGGGTGGGGATGGGAGTATGAAGCAGAAAGAGAATGCTTCCATTGAAATGTTTCTCAATCCTGTGGTTCAGAGGTGGTTGAAATGTGCTATGCAGTGAGGTTCAAAAATGAGTAAGAAAGTCACACAAACAGCTTCCCTGGGGGTCACATTCTTACTGATAAAAAGGAGATTTGTCCCCCCGGAGAGAACTGTGTTGGCAAGGAGAAAGGTTTAATCACACCCTTTTAATTATTTTATTTAATTTACTTATTCATCTAATAAGTGTTTAATAGGTTCCAGCATTATGCTAGGCATTTGTCAAGATGGAACTCAAACAAGTGAAGAAGAAGAAGAAAGAAAGAAAGAAAATAGATGGGTAGAATATAATCCAGGACAAAGGCTAATTTTAAAAATAAAAGTCTTTGTTGTATTGTTTCTTCACAAGAGGAGAGAGGAAACATAGAGAAAAAAGCTTCAATGTTAGGATTTCCCAAGTCGCTAATTCCACATGCTATCAATATATTGCTGATTTCTGTAGTAGAAATGAAACATAAAAAAAAAAACTCTCTTTTAACTTAAATATGAGAGCAGACTTTTAAGAAAATTCAAATATATGTTAAGTGATACAAAAATTTTTATTGCATCCATTTTTAAAGGTTAATGTTTCATGATTATTCTCAAATAAAGAGAAAAGTGCAATAAAAATATTTTAAAACTGGAGTCAATGTATTGGCAGGAGCACATCCAAGTGTCTCCCTTCTGATTATTTACTGCACATACTTATGTATGATTGAAGAACCCTAAAATATTCCCTTAGATAGCAAAAAATGTACAAGAATTCCCAAGAATGCAATGCAAATGTTTTGAAATTGATGAGAAACAATTATATAGGGAAAACAGGAGACAAGTTTGTGAAATGGAGACATCAAAACAAGGATAAGAACATTTTTCTCTAACAAAGACTAAGGGAAAAGCCCAAGCTGAAAGAATCAAAATTAGAATAAATACTGCAAGAAATAAAGCTAATTCAAGAATGACATTTATATCAAGTATGCCATTCATGTTTTTATTCCTTCATAAATAGTATCTACAGTATTATCTGAAATCTGACCTCACAAATAAGACCTCACAAATTGTAAAATTTTGATAATAAAATTATCTGTGTTTAAAGTTTAATCAAGAATAAAACATGAAAATTAAAGGATTAAAACATTTCCTGGTAATATTGAAATGTTACTGTTTATAAAAATTGTAAATCTTTGTAGCATGTGGAAGTTTCATTGAATTAGCCAATTTTTGTATGCTGTATCTTGCTCTTTGTTTAATTTTGTTTTTTTCCAGTCATTATAAATCAGAAAGGATAACAAACTTTTACAAGAAGTTTAAGACAAGTGTCGATTATTTTCTTTTTTTTTTAACTTGCCTCAGTACTTCACCTCTTCTTGCATTAATATATTTTATAATCTCTGCATATAAAGGCCTTTTGCAGCTTAACTTTACATCTCTAACCATTAGTGAAAATGACAGTCGCTCAGTCATGTCTGACTCTTTGCAGCCCCATAGACTGGCCCAGGCCGCTGTGGCCAGCACACTAAGCACAGGAGGCTGCGGCTGGCGCACTAAGCAAGGCTGAAAGGAGCTACCCCACGTTGAGGCCAGGGGCAGTGGCCTGGAGTGTCAGGCTGCAACTGCGCAGGAATGGCCGAGAGGAGCTACCCCGCGTCCAAGGTCAGGGGCGGCCGGGAGGAGCAACCCCACATCCGAGGTGCAACCCCACGTCCAATGATCGGTGGCTGTGTGAGCGCAGGAGGGCCTGGAGGAGCCATCCCATGTTGAAGGTCAGGAAGGGCGGTGGTGAGGAGATACCCCTCATCCAAGGTAAGGAGCAGTGGCTGCTCTTTGCTGGAGCAACCTTGAGGAGATACCCCACATCCAAAGTAAGAGAAAACCAAGAAAGATGGTAGGTGTTGCAAGAGGGCATCAGAGGGCAGACACACTGAAACCATACTCATAGAAAACTAGTCAATCTAATCACACTAGGACCACAGCCTTGTCTAACTCAATGAAAATAAGCCATACCCGTGGGGCAACCCAAGACAGGAGGGTCATGGTGGAGAGGTCTGATAGAACGTGGTCCACTGGAGAAGGGAATGGCAAACAACTTCAGCATTCTTGCCTTAAGAACCCCATGAACATTATGAAAAGGCAAAATGATAGGATACTGAAAGAGGAACTCCCCAGGTCAGTAGGTGCCAAATATGCAACTGGAGATCAGTGGGGAAACAACTCTAGAAAGAATGAAGGGATGGAGCCAAAGCAAAAACAATACCCAGCTGTGGATGTGACTGGTGACAGAAGTAAGGTCCAATGTTGTTAAGAGCAATATTGCATAGGAACCTGGAATGTCAGGTCCATGAATCAAGGCAAATTGGAAGTGGTCAAACAAGAGATGACAAGAGTGAACGTTGACATTCTAAGAATCAGTGAACTAAAATGGACTGGAATGGGTGAATTTAACTTATATGACCATTGTATCTACTACTGAGGGCAGGAATCCCTCAGAAGAAATGGAGTAGCCATCATGGTCAACAAAAGAGTCCAAAATGCAGTACTTGATGCAATCTCAAAAATGACAGAAAGATCTTGGTTCGTCTCCAAGGCAAACCATTCAATATCATGGTAATCAAAGTCTATGCCCCAACCAGTAATGCTGAAGATGAAGGTGAACAGTTCTATGAAGACCTACAAGACCTTTTAGAACTAACACCCAAAAAGTTGTCCTTTTCATTATAGGGGACTGGAATGCAAAACTAGGAAGTCAAGAAACACCTGGAGTAACAGGCAAATGTGGCCTTGGAATGTGGAATGAAGCAGGGCAAAGACTAATAGAGTTTTGCCAAGAAAATGCACTGGTCATAGCAAACACCCTCTTCCAACAACACAAGAGAAGACTCTACACATGGACATCACCAGATGGTCAACACCGAAATCAGATTGATTATATTCTTTGCAGCCAAAGATGGAGAAGCTCTATACAGTCAACAAAAACAAGGCCGGGAGCTGACTGTGGCTCAGATCATGAACTCCTTATTGCCAAATTCAGACTTAAATTGAAGAAAGTAGGGAAAACCACTAGACCATTCAGGTATGACCTAAATCAAATCCCTTATGATTATACAGTGGAAGTGAGAAATAGATTTAAGGGCCTAGATCTGATAGATAGAGTGCCTGATGAACTATGGAATGAGGTTCGTGACATTGTACAGGAGACAGGGATCAAGACCATCCCCATGGAAAAGAAATGCAAAAAAGCAAAATGGCTGTCTGGGGAGGCCTTACAAATAGCTGTGAAAAGAAGAGAAGTGAAAAGGAAAGGAGAAAAGGAAATATATAAGCATCTGAATGCAGAATTCCAAAGAATAGCAAGAAGAGATAAAAAAGCCTTCTTCAATGATCAATGCAAAGAAACAGAGGAAAACAACAGAATGGGAAAGACTAGCGATCTCTTCAAAAAAATTAGAGATACCAAGGGAACATTTCATGCAAAGATGGGCTCGATAAAGGACAGAAATGATATGGACCTAACAGAAGCAGAAGATATTAAGAAGAGGTGGCAAGAATACACAGAAGAACGGTACAAAAAAGATCGTCACGACCCAGATAACCACGATGGTGTGATCACTCATCTAGAGTGAGATATCTTGGAATGTGAAGTCAAGTGGACCTTAGAAAAAATCACTACAAACAAAGCTAGTGGAGGTGATTGAATTCCAGTTGAGCTGTTTCAAGTCCTGAACGATGATGCTGTGAAAGTGCTGCACTCAATCTGCCAGCAAATTTGGAAAACTCACCAGTGGCCACAGGACTGGAAAAGGTCAGTTTTCATTCCAATCCCAAAGAAAGGCAATGCCAAAGAATGCTCAAAGTACAACACAATTGCACTCATTTCACATGCTAGTAAAGTAATGCTCAAAATTCTCTAAAACAGGCTTCAGCAATACATGAACCATAAACTTCCTGATGTTCAAGCTGGTTTTAGAAAAGGCAGAGGAACCAGAGATCAAATTGCCAACATCCACTGGATCTTGGGAAAAGCAAGAGAGTTCCAGGAAAACATCTATTTCTGTTTTACTGAGTATGCCAAAGCCTTTGACTGTGTGGATCACAATAAATGGTGGAAAATTCTGAGAGAATACCAGACTATCTGACCTGCCTCTTGAGAAATCTGTATGCAGGTCAGGAAGCAACAGTTGGAACTGGACATGGAACAACAGACTGGTTCCAAATGGGAAAAGGAGTGCGTCAAGGCTGTATATTGTCACCCTGCTTATTTAACTTATATGCAGAGTACATCATGAGAAACCCTGGGCTGGAAGAAGCACAAGCTGGAATCAAGATTGCCGGGAGAAATATCAATATCCTCAGATATGCAGATGACACCACCCTTATGGCAGAAATTGAAGAGGAGCTAAAAAGCCTCTTGATGAAAGTGAAAGTGGAGAGTGAAAAAGTTGGCTTAAAGCTCAACATTCAGAAAATGAAGATCATGGCATCCGGTCCCATCACTTCATGGAAAATAGATGGGGAAACAGTGGAAACAGTGTCAGACTTTATTTTTTGGGGCTCCAAAATCACTGCAGATGGTGACTGCAGCCATGAAATTAAAAGACGCTTACTCCTTGGAAGAAAAGTTATGACCAACCTAGATAGTGTATTCAAAAGCAGAGACATTATTTTGCCGACTAAGGTCCGTCTAGTCAAGGCTATGGTTTTTCCTGTGGTCATGTATGAATGTGAGAGTTGGACAGTGAAGAAGGCTGAGCGCCGAAGAATTGATACTTTTGAACTGTGGTGTCGGAGAAGACTCTTGAGAGTCCCATGGACTGCAAGGAGATCCAACCAGTCCATTCCGAAGGAGATCAGCTCTGGGATTTCTTTGGAAGGACTGATGCTGAGGCTGAAACTCCAGTACTTTGGCCACCTCATGCGAAGAGTTGACTCATTGGAAAAGACTCTGATGCTGGTAGGAGTTGGAGGCAGGAGGAGAAGGGGACGACAGAGGATGAGATGGCTGGATGGCATCACTGACTCAATGGACATGAGTCTGAGTGAACTCTGGGAGTTGGTGATGGACAGGGAGGCCTGACGTGCTGCAATTCATGGGGTCTCAAAGAGTCGGATACGACTGAGTGAGTGAACTGAACTTATAGATATCTTGATGTTCACCCCTGAATCATCAACATGTTTTAAAATATAAGTATGGTCTCCTACATTGTCATGTCTGACTCTTTGAGACCCCATGGAATGTATCCTACCAGTTTCCTCAGTCCATGAAATATTCTACACAAGAATACTGAAGTGGGTTGCCATTTCCTACTCCAGGAGACCATCCTGACTCAGAGATCAAATCCTTGTCTCTTGTATCACCTGCATTGGTTGGCAGATTCTTTACCACTGTGTTGCCTTGGAAGCCCAATAGCCAAAACATAAATAAAAATTTTATCTAATCAATTTACATCTAGTACATAGCCCAGTGTCCTTAAAATATCTTATATAGGTGCTGTTTTTTTTTTGTTTTGTTTTGGTTCAGGATCCTATCAAGCTTCAATGGTTGTAGCTGATTTTTATTGTTCTTTAGTCTCTTAGTTTAAAAGTACCCTCTGCCCCACATTGTCTCCACACATACAATTTTCCCCTTTGATTCTTCATTTCTTTCTTTCTTCATTCTTGTGTTCCTTCGTCCTTCATTCCTTCCTTCCTCTCTCTTTCCCACTTCTATCCTTTTTTTTTCTCTTTCATTCAACAGTGTAGGTTTGTTTTGCTTATTTGTTTGGTTTTATTGACCAGGGAAGGCTCAGACTGCTTTTATTTTATTTAAACTTTTACTTTGTATTGGGGTATAGCTGATTAACAACATTGTGATAGCTTTAGGTGAACAGGGAAGGACCCAATCATACATATATATGTGTTCATTCTCCCCCAAACTCCTCTCCCATGCACACTGCCACATAACATTGAGCAGAGTTTCAGGAGCTATACTCTAGGTCCTTGCTGGTTATCCATTTTAAACATAGCAATGTGCTCATTTCCATCTCAAACTCCCTAATTATTCCCTCCTCATCTTTCCCTCTTGCCACCATAATATCATATTTATGTCATCCTTTATATGTGGAGTCTAAAAAAATTATAAAAATGAACTTTTTACAAAACAGAATGAGACTCACAGGCTTAGATAAGAACCTTATGGTTAACAATGTAGTTTTAAAGACAAAAAAAAAATATATTGTCTTCTTCAATATATTTAATGTTGAAAGAATAGTTCTTTGGCTGATATCAATGAGTACTCTGAGGGGAAAAATGCACCCCGTATTCTGCCTTATACTGAAATAAGGTGAGCTAATTATAAATAAAGATGATCATGTTACCAGGAAGGGCTAATTTTGACTTCATGCTGAATCTGCACCTCTCACTTTAACCTTTGTTTTGCTGCTTTTATTATTATAAGTATATATATATATTGGCCTTCCTCAGGGAACCCTGACCCCTTTGCCTGAAATGCAAAACTAAAGAGCCTTGTTGATAATGCTGTCCACGTGTAGATTGCAGGAAGAAAGAAGTTAACACATCCTCCTGCCTGAAGCTTGCCATTCTAACAGATATTTGCAATAATTAAATGATCTTTTTACTTTGGTTTCTTACTTCCTCTCATCCCTGTTTCATAAAAGAATTGAGCATCCAGGGCTCAACAGGATGGTTATTTTGAGATGTTAGCATGAAATCCCGGAGAAGGCAATGGCACCCCAATCCAGTACTCTTGCCTGGAAAATCCCATGGATGGAGGAGCCTGGTAGACTGCAGTCCATGGGGTCGCTGAGTCAGGCACGACTGAGCGACTTCACTTTCACTTTTCACTTTCATGAATTGGAGAAGGAAATTGCAATCCACTCCAGTGTTCTTGCCTGGAGAATCCTAGGGATGGAGGAGCCCAATGGGTTGCCATCTGTGGGGGCACACAGAGTCAGGCATGACTGAAGCGACTTAGCAGCAGCAGCATGAAATCCTGTCTCTTGGCTTTCTAAATAATGTCATATTCCTTGCCTCAACACCTCATCTCTGTGTGTTGATTTTATATCCTGCAACTTTACTATATTCATTGACTAGCTCTAGTAATTTTCTGGTGGAGTCCTTAGGATTTTCCATGTAGAGGATCATGTCATCTGCAAACAGTGAGAGTTTTACTTCTTTTCCAATTTGGATTCCTTTTATTTCTTTTTCTGCCCTGATTGCTGTGGCCAAAACTTCCAGAACTATGTTGGATAGTAGCAGTGAAAGTGGGCACCCTTGTCTTGTTCCTGACTTTAGGGGAAATGCTTTCAATTTTTCACCATTGAGGATAATATTTGCTGTGGGTTTGTCATATATAACTTTTATTATGTTGAGCTATGTTCCTTCTATTCCTGCTTTCTGGAGAGTTTTTATCATAAATGGATGTTGAATTTTGTCAAAGGCCTGCTCTACATCTATTGAGATAATCATATGGCTTTTATTTTTCAATTTGTTAATGTGGTGAATTACATTGATTGATTTGTGGATATTGAAGAATCCTTGCATCCCTGGGATAAAGCCCACTTGGTCATGGTGTATGATCTTTTTAATGTGTTGTTGGATTCTGATTGCTAGAATTTTCTTAAGAATTTTTGCATCTTTGTTCATCAGTGATATTGGCCTGTAGTTTTCTTTTTTGGTGACAATTTGGCAGGTTTTGGCATTAGGGTGATGGTGGCCTCATAGAAAGAGTTTGGAAGTTTACCTTCCTCTGCAATTTTCTGGAAGCGTTTGAGTAGGATAGGTGTTAGCTCTTCTTGAAATATTTGGTACAATTCAGCTGTGAAGCCGTCTGGACCTGGGCTTTTGTTTGCTGGAAGATTTCTGATTACATTTTCAATTTCCATGCTTGTGATGGGTATGTTAAGATTTTCTATTTCTTCTTGGTTCAGTTTTGGAAAGTTGTACTTTTCTAAGAATTTGTCCATTTCTTTCACATTGTCCATTTTATTGGCATATAATCGCTGATAATAGTCTCTTATGATCCTTTGTATTTCTGTGTTGTCTGTTGTGATCTCTCAATTTTCATTTTTAATTTTATTGATTTGATTTTTCTCCCTTTGTTTCTTGATGAGTCTGGCTAATGGTTTGTCAATTTTATTTATCCTTTCAAAGAACCAGCTTTTTGATTTGTTGATTTTTGCTATGGTCTCTTTTGTTTCTTTTGCATTTATTTCTGCCCTAATTTTTAAGATTTCTTTCCTTCTACTAACTCTGGGGTTCTCCATTTCTTCCTTTTCTAGTTGCTTTAGGTGTAGAGTTAGGTTATTTATTTGACTTTTTTCTTGCTTCTTGAGGTATGCCAGTATTGCTATGAACTTTCCTCTTAGCACTGCTTTTATAATGTCCCACAGGTTTTGGGTTATTGTGTTTCATTTTCATTTGTTTCTATGCATATTTTGATTTCTTTTTTGATTTCTTCTGTGATTTATTGGTTATTCAGAAGCATTCTTCCTTTTCTAGTTGCTTTAGGTGTAGAGTTAGGTTATTTATTTGACTTTTTTCTTGCTTCTTGAGGTGTGCCTGTATTGCTATGAACTTTCCTCTTAGCACTGCTTTTATAGTGTCCCATAGGTTTTGGGTTGTTGTGTTTTCATTTTCATTCATTTCTATACATATTTTGATTTCTTTTTTGATTTCTTCTGTGATTTGTTGGTTATTTAGAAGTGTGTTGTTCAGCCTCCATATGTTGGAATTTTTAATAGTTTTTCTCTTGTAATTGAGATCTAATCTTAATGCATTATGGTCAGAGAAGATGCTTGGAATGATTTCGATTTTTTTGAATTTATCAAGGTTTCTTGCCATATTTTTTCAACTGTGGTTTCAACCCATTAATAGATGAGAAAAATCATTTAAGCAGTCATGACTTGGGTATTCCTTTAATAAAATAGCATTGCATGAAAAATGAGTGCCTTGAGTGTTGTAAATGTTTCATGAAACTTTTTTAAGGGGTTTATGTGCATGTATAACATAACTATACACATAAATACTTATACACATATATGGGCATATGTTAAAATATGTATATACTTATATGTGTAAATATATACATGTACTTATACAAACCCATAAAAACACTTACTCACATGCATACATACATGCACATAAACACTGGCATATGCATTCACAGATACAAAAACATGCATGTGCAGACATGCACACACATGTACACCTACATATATACAGATACATATTCATGTATATACACATACATATATAAACACATAATGTACTAATAAATGTAAACACTCTCATAACACATGTAAAGCCATATATACACACATTGACATATATATGCACACAAAAATGCAAATGTATACACACATATCTAGACATGCACAAAGATACATACAGAGAGATACTTACTCACATGATGATACACACATATATGTATAGATATACATTCACATATATATACATATATACCACCTGCTCGAATACAAACACGCACCCACATATACCTTTATAATACATACAGTACTCTTCTGTTGGCATGAAAATCAGATTCTAGATTTCAGGTCTGCCTTTGCAGACCATGTTTAGACTAGATCAGTCCTCAGACCCTAGCACACTTGATGCCACTGGAGAAAAACATCTGATCACACTAGAAGCATTTAATAATCATTATTGTCAGATTTCAATACTGCTTTGAAACCATTTATCCATATTACCTACTCAGAAAAGACTTGTGACATCAATCATTCATGTTCAGATCCTTAACTTTTGGGAGGTATTTGGACTTGGGTTATATCACCAAAGCCTGATTCCATGGGACAGACCAGTGTTTCTGGGAATTGTTTCCACTGTCTAATTTTGGAACAGTTGATCCCTTACTAGAATTCAAAGAGAACGGGAATTTGTATGAATAAAACCAATCACAAAAACGAACAGAGAAGCCCCAAATTAGAGAGGAGACTTTTAAGATTCAGGCAACATAAAGGAGTTTTTAAATGTGTGACTAGAGAAGATAAATTGTGCTTTCAACCTCTTTCAAAAAATATGCAAATGAGCAGCCTACTGTCTTCATTAAAACTTCAGAGTTCAGCCCACATGTGAAGGTTGAGGACTGAGAGTACCAGGTAGACCCAGTAGAGATAGCTGATAAGAAAGATGAATGGGGATTTCCCTGATGGTGCAGTGGGCAAAAATTCACCTGCTAATGCAAGGGACATGGTTTTGATCCCTGGGTTGGGAAGATTCCACATGCTGCAAAGCAACTAAGGCTGTGAGCCACAATTACTGAGTCTGTGCGCTGCAGCTACTGAAGCTTGCATGCCCTAGAGCCCATGCCCTGCAACAAGAGAAGCCACTGCAATAAGAAGCCCATGGATTACAATGAAGAGTATCCCCCACTTGCTGCAATTGGAGAAAGCCTGCACAAAGCAATGAAGACCCAGAGCAGCCAAGAATAAAATAATTTTTTAAAAAAGAAGAATTGGGCACTCTGTTGGCATATAGCCAGCTTGATTCTTTTGTCCCCTCCAAAGATATCATCCCTGTGTTGAGTTCTGAGGACATAGAGAAGAATAAAAGACAGCCTCTGACCTCTAGGAGCTCAGAATCTTACCCACCCTTACTCTGCCAATTTTGAACTTGTTACCCTAGAGCCAATGGTAGAGATGGCTAATCGTCCAACCAAATTCATGTTCCCCTTCCATTGTGTGGAGTGGTCAGAAGAAAGTGGCTGTCCTGTTGGGAACTACATTCCTAGTCTTCATTAGAGTCTGATGAAGTCATCTGGCTAGTTCTCACAAATAGCATGTGAGTAAAGAGTGTATATCATCTCTAGGCAATCATGCATTTTCTCCACCCAACTTTCTCTTTTCACTGTCCTGATACAAAGGAGTATGGTGATCATGGAAGCTGCATATTGAAGATAAAGGAGCCACAATGTATAAGGAGTCTGGGTCCCTGAGTCACTGCTTAGAAAAAAGCTTCCTGTCTAACATGAGCCAATCACATATCTGAGTCTGCTTGCTTTATCAGTTACCTTATTCTGGGGCTTCCCAGGTGGTACCAGTGGTAAAGAATCTGCCTGCCAGTGCAGGAGACACAAGAGATGCAGGTTTGATCCCTGGGTCAGGAAGATCCCCTGGAGAAGGAAGTGGCAACCCACTCCAGTATTCTTGCCTGGAGAATCCTATGGACAGAGGAGCCTGGTGGGCTACAGTCCATGGGGTTGCACAGAGTTGGACATGACTGAGCACACACGCACACCTTACTCTAATACAATTACCCTAGGTGAGATGCATCTTTCTTGATTTATCATTTAGATTAGAACACTCCCTAAGTCTGGTGGTTCTATTAGTCAATTTAGGCTGCTGTAGCAGAGTTACCATGGACTAGAGGCTTATAGGAAACAGAAATTTATTTCTCACAGCTCTGGAAGCTGGCAAGTCCAAGATCAATGTGCTGGGAGATGTGATGTCTGATGAGGGCCACCTCTCTGGTTCATAGATGGCCTTCTCAGTGTGTCCTCAAGTGCTGGAAGGGGAGAGAGTGAACTAATCCCATTCAGGGAGCCTCCATCCTCATGACTTAATTCCTTCCCAAAGACCCCCACATTCTAATTCCATCACCTTGAGGGAGATTTCAACATATGAATTTTGAAGACAAAAATATTCTATCTGGCACTCATGAATTCACAGTAATGTGAGAATATCTACAACCCTCTCTACTGAATTTGGCCATTAGTACTTGTGCTCTGCATGTTGTTGTTGTTCAGTTGCTCAGTTGTGTCTTACTCTTTGCAACCCCATGGACTACAGCACACCAGGCTTCCCTGTTCATCACCATTTCCCAGAGCTTGCTCAAATTCATATCCATTGAGTCAGTGATGCCATCCAGCCATCTCATCCTCTTTCATCTCCTTCTCCTCCTGCCTTTGATCTTTCCCAGCATCAGGGTCTTTTCTAATGTCAGGTCTTTGCATCAGGTGGCCAAAATATTGGAGCTTCAGCTTCAGCATTCATCCTTCCAATGAATATTCAGGATTGATTTCCTTTAGAATTAACTGGTTTGATCTCTGCTGTCTAAGGGACCCTGAAGTGTCTTCTCCAACACCACGGTTCAAAAGCATCAATTCTTTGGCACTCAGCTTTCTTTATGGTCCAACCTCACATCCTTACATGACTACTGGAAAAACCATAGCTTTGACTAGATGGACTTCGTTGGCAAAGTGATGTCTCTGCTTTTTAATATGCTGTCTAGGTTTGTCATAGCTTTTCTTCCAAGAAGCAAGCATCTTTTAATTTCATGGCTGCAGTCACCATCTGCACGGAGGGGAAGATTTTAATAAAGGAGAATAGCACTTAAATTATTATTGATCTTCAGATACTTTAGTTGGTGCCAAGCATATAAAGATTATTTTGTTTAGTAAACAATTAAGAAACACTAGGCACTGTTATAAATACTTTATAATTATTAGCATTAAATTTTCTCCAAAATTCTATGAGCTAGGTAGGCTCAATTATTTCTTCCACTTTACATATGAAGAAACTGAGGCACAGCGAAGTTCAATAATGTGCCCAAGGTCACATGCTAATAAGAAGTAGACTAGGGAGGAAAACCCAGGCAATTTGGCTCCAGAGCTCTTACTTTTATCTACCATAACAGATTGCCTCCCATTCGTGGATGAATGACTTTCTTTCACCCTCCTCTTGGTGGGAAGCAGATCTGGTTTCCTTCCCTCAACAAAAAATAGGTAGTGGTTTTTCAAGGAGTGTTAGAGACTGTGGTTTTGCTTTGGGCAGAAGATGGCCTTCTGGCCCTGGACTCTTCCTGAATTAGAAAGTAGCTGACTGCCACCTACTGCCTCCGCGATCCCATTTTGAGCATTCCTTGGAGGTTGTGCACGCATGCACACAGAGGGAGGCAGCCAGCCCCACTGAGCTGCTTTGCTTGTGAGAATTAATAGGATCACAGCACACAGTGGTATGATTGCAAATAGAAATACCGCTCTGTTCAAACAAATCTGTTTCTTGCTTCATGCCAAGAACTACAGTGGGTAAACTTGCATTCAAATTGGCCTTGATGCATGGAATGTTGTTTCTTCTATAACAAACCCTTGGCCTTGGTCAGATCTCCCTAGTCCAAGATCCCAGTCAGGGAGCATTCAGGGCAGACGTGCCCCATGGCTCTGAGATGTCTGGGGTCTGCTGTGTCTTTGGGTGAGATGAGTGGAGACAGGTCAATGCCCCAGCAGTAGCAGGCATCTCTTGTCTTCACTGAAACTGATCAAAGTTAGGTTATTAATTCATATACACCCCTTTCCTTACTCCCTACTTAGATGTTCCTATGGGAGATTTTAACTCTTTTCTCTATCACTTTTTATTCTTAAGGGTTGAACTCATCACTGCCTCTACTAACCTCATCTCTGTCTGTGTCTGTGTCACTTATTTAAAAATTTCAAGAACTTGATGTTTTTGCATGTTTATATCTCTAGGTATAAAACGATGAGGACTTAGAGTATCAGAGCTGGGAGGGCCCTTAGAGATGATCTTTTCCCCAAACTCCTTCATTCTATAAACAAGGAACCTGCGGCCTAGGGGAGGGTGTGTTCCCAGAAGTGGAAGTGAATACAATGGCTGTTGAGGGTTGACCTATGACCCTAAGTCAAGGCTGTGACACTAATGAGCCACATTTACATGGACAAGATACTGGTGTACTTTGGTGTTGGCCTCCTAAACAGTACACTAGGCAGCAAAGTCCAGACTACTGTTCAGAGGACCACATGATTTAGTGAGGGTTCTGAGCAGGTAAGAAAAAGCTGTAACCCATGCTAAAGAGAAGAAATAATAATAGATACCAAACATCAAGCCCCCATCTCTAGGTCAGCTGTTGTGCTGTATGCTTATGTGCACAATTTGCGAAGCAGTAGAAGGGTTAACTATCTCAGCTGTATTACCTCATCATGAGCCCCATTGTAATCTTCCAAGGTTGGTTCTGTTATCTTTATTTTACAGATGATAAACAGAAGCAGAGAGATATTAAATATCTTTCCAAGGGTCACAGAGCAAGTAGTTGCAGACTCAGGATTCATACTGAGTTGATGTCACAGCCCGTGTGTTAAACACTGAGCCACGTGACTGCTTGGCTACAGTATGAGACTCTCAGATGCACCTGAAAGTGTACCTTGATGTCCCCTTTCACTAATCTGATAGCACTTTGCCCATTTTACTTGGGAGAATCAGTAGTAGCCTCTTAGAATCATGCCTTGGCTGGCAACCAGGCCTTACTATGGACCCGAGGAAGTGACAGGAGGAGAGGGGTTTTCATAGCCCATTGTCCCCAAGTAACTGATCATTTCCCCAGGTGACCCACTGGCATATGGCCTTCTGCAGTTACTCCACAAATGATGTGCACTATAAACCCCTTCACACTAAGGAGTGTGTGAGGCTGCACTGCTTGTCCATACCAGCTAGATCTCATCCTCTTCATTCCTTCAACCACATAATGAAGAAGAAAAATGAGAATTAAGTTTGTCTCTTCTGAATATGTTCTTGAATGAAGCTATGTTTCCTGATACTTGAGAACTGAGCAAAGTCTGGTGATAATAGCTAATATTTATACAACACATAGTATATTCAGTTGCTAACTTTAGTGCATTATATAGCCATTAATTCACTTAATCCTCACAAGGACCGTAAGAGGTCAGTTCAGTTCAGCTCAGTCGCTCAGTCATGTCTTACTCTTCGTGACCCCATGAACCACAGCACGCCAGGCTTCCCTGTCCATCACCAACTCCCGGAGTCTACCCAAACCCATGTCCATCAAGTCGGTGATGCGATCCAACCATCTCATCCTCTGTCGTCCCCTTCTCCTCCTGCCCTCAATCTTCCCCAGCATCAGGGGCTTTTCAAATGAGTCAGCTCTTCACATCAGGTGGCCAAAGTATTGGAGTTTCAGCTTCAACATCAGTCCATCCAATGAACACCCAGGACTGATCTCCTTTAGGATGGACTGGTTGGATCTCCTTGCAGTCCAAGGGACTCTCAGGAGTCTTCTCCAACACCACAGTTCAAAAGCATCAATTCTTCGGCGCTCAGCTTTCTTCATAGTCCAACTCTCACATCCATACATGACCACTGGAAAAACCATAGCCTTGACTGGACGACCTTTAAGAGGTCAATATACTTTTATTATTATCATCATTACCATTTTACAGATTTAGAGGGCTTCCCTGGTAGCTCAGTTAGTAAAGAATTTGCCTGCAATGCAGGAGACCCCAGTTCGATTCCTGGATTGGGAAGATCCGCTGGAGAACGAATAGGCTACTCACTCCAGTGTTGTTGGGCTTCCCTTGTGGCTCGGCTGGTAAAGAATCCTCCTGCAAAGCAGGAGACCTGGGTTCGATCCCTGGGTTGGGAAGATCCCCTGGAGAAGGGAAAGGCTACCCACTCCACTTTTAGAAACTGAGGCACAGAGAGGTAAGGTAACTTGCTCAAGTTCACACAGCTAGGGAGTGGTGAAGTCAGCCTTGTAAACCTAGGCAGTGTGACTCTGGAGTATGTGCCCATGATCATCACACTGGCATACCTCAGGGACAGAAAATGTGGCCTAAGTGTGAGGCTGCACAGCTTTCGAGGACAGGCCACCTGTGCACTGACTCTGACTTGGCATTGGCAGGTCACTGACAGAGACCAGAGTGTGGTGCACTGACCCTGATGTATGTATGGTTGTTTGTTCGTCTGCCCTCTCTGTCCTGCGGCTCATTCAGGGCTACCAAGAGCAAGAACGGTCAACATCCAAAAAATTAACACTCTGGGCTTATCCTCCTTTTCCTGCAAAACTGGAAATTGATCCCTTTTTCATAGTCAGTGGGTTCTACTCTGGCTGATTCTTTTGTAAACCAAATCAACCAATTCACATGAAATGCAGGTAAAACTGATACTCACCTTGTTATGTCTTGTTTCTGGAGAAAACTGAGTGGACCCATTCATCAGTTGTGTAGGTAGTCATATCATCTCCAAATTGGAACAGTCCCAGGAACTTTCAGCTAGCAAAAGTATATGATTATATGGGTGAAGTTCAGGACCCCTAGGCATTTTTGCAGTTTTCACCAATTGCCAAAAAATATTTGAAGCTCAGCTTCAACGAGTTCAGAGTCCAGAACCCCAATGCTTAACCACGAAGGAGAAGCCCGTGGCAAGTAGAATTTGGTATTTGTTGTCCTTACGTTCTGGAGAAGGCAATGGCACCCCACTCCAGTACTCTTGCCTGGAAAATCCCATGGATGGAGGAGCCTGGTGGGCTGCAGTCCATGGGATCACTAAGAGTCAGACACGACTGAGCGACTTCACTTTCACTTTTCACTTTCATGCATTGGAGAAGGAAATGGCAACCCACTCCAGTGTTCTTGCCTGGAGAATCCCGGGGATGGGGGAGCCTGGTGGACTGCAGTCCATGGGGTCACTAAGAGTCAGACACGACTGAGCGACTTCACTTTCACTTTTCACTTTCATGCATTGGAGAAGGAAATCGCAACCCACTCCAGTGTTCTTGCCTGGAGAATCCCAGGGACGGGAGAGCCTGGTGGGCTGCCATCTATGGGGTCGTACAGAGTCAGACACGACTGAAGCGACTTAGCAGCAGCAGTCCTTATATTCAGAAAAACTAGTGGTTTTAAATATTACAAGCTGTTATTTTTAGAGGCCCCAAAACTCTTACTCACTGTAGGTTTAGAAGGCTGATCTAAATAAAAAAAAATAATAATAACAATAGCTTCTGCTTAAATTAGGTCTGTCTCAGTTTCCATGACATCTGATCTGTTAGAATCAGTATTCTCACCTGGGTCTGTGCTTAGCCTTTGGGATGGCAGTGTTTGCTTTTAGGTTTATAGGACTAGCAATCCTTGGTGGATTCCATTACACTCTTGGAAACAGAGGATTTGTGGAAACTCATTGGTGGTGCTGTGTTTGATTCCTGGTGTCAGTGTTTGGTCCTAGTCTTCACATGACTCTGTGGGTAACCAGGACTTGATAGAATCATAGATGATGAATTTTCAGCAAGTTCTTGATCTCCGGCTACATTGATCTATAGCAGCTTCTGCAGGTCATATTCCCAGGCTGACCCTAATAAGCAGATACCCCAGGGAAATAGTTTCAATGCAGAGAGTATGGAAGCAACTAGGGTTTGGACAATGTGTAAATCTTCATTTTGCCTTACAAGAAATTTAACTGCAAGGGAAAAATCTTTTCATATGTCAGAGGGTCCACACTAAATCTATTTCCTCGAAAAAATAGACATACAAACAGGTAACCATACAAACAGTACCTTTTGTAGGCCCTTCCTTAGAATGGGAAGAAAATATGATTAAACTGATAAGTGCAAATTTTCAAAGAAACTAGCAAGAAGGAAAGTATAGACTTCTATGTTACAATATACAGGACAGTGGGAAATGAAAGAATGTGTAGCAAGGTTAGCAGATGGAATGGCCCTAGTCCTTCTTTGGGCATATCATGTAAAAATAATATTCCATTTAGAAAATACATATGCAAGTACCATATTTTATAATCACTCTCAACTCTCAAAGTTTTTTTTATAGTGTTTTTTTTAAATAAGGTGACAATGTTTAACTTCCTGTCTTCTCTTTCTTCTTAAAATTGTCTTATTTTTTAATCAGATTGCAATTGGAGCAACATCTTTGGGAAGGTCAGTCTAGATAGATCTTTCCCTTTAGCGTCCTTATCTTTCAAAGGAAAAGTCTGCATGGGTACACTTCTTAGTCTGGGCTCCATGGATGGGCTTCCCAGCTGTCTCTAAACCCCAGGCAACTGTATGTAAGATTGTGTGTGTGTGTAAATACACATGTGCAGTGTTCTGAGGAAAGTGTCTATGGCTTTCCTCAGAATCTCTGATACTCACATAGCCCCAGAAAATTGAGAATTTCTGAGTTAGATCCTTTCTGAGTTCCTGTGTGACTCTAAAGTTCAAAGAGATTTGCTAAGCAGATTCATTACAGCTTGCCCTTAGCTGAGTGGAGGGTAATAGGAAATTCAACAGGTAGCCCGGTGAAGGCCATATCATATTTACCATCGTCAAGCATAATTGAAGGTCTAACTATGTAATGAGATAATATACTATGTGATCTTAAATTGGAGACAGCAAAAGTAATAAAGACTAATAATTTGCATGCCCAAATAATTTTCAGTCATTTGGAACACTGAAAGATCTTCAAGTCCACTTTATTTTCAGTGCTGTTTATTATCATACTAACTGCCTACTTCTCATTCTTTTTGCATTTCCATGGATATCCCGTGGACTTTCAGAGTAAGCTACCCAAATACAGAATAAACATGTGAGGGAGACGAGATGAGAATGAAGCTGACTATAATTGCAACTAGGTCAAATCTATTAATATGTGATATTTATGTCTCTGCATGGTTGAAGCTGCAAATCCTTTTGCATAACATTTCCTCTTGCTTTGATAGAAAATTTCTCACTCTAAATACTTCAAAACCAGCATTTTAATTTTTATCACCCTGGAAAATTTCATTCTTAACCAGAGAACGAAGTTATCATGCTAAAATAGATGTCATTGGGTTATATCACTTTGCCTGGTGTGAAACTCTCTCTCTCTGTCTCTCTCGTTAATTTCACTGCCTATCAGAAATGCGCCTGTGAAGTTTGGGGTGATTAGAGGATAGAGCTAATGAGAACCAAGGTCATGGAGTCAGTCTCTGTAAGAATATTAACTTTGTTATGTTTCCTGGCCACGGACTGTACCCCAGTCCTAGCCAGAGGACTCTTGGGGTCAAGGGAATCCAGGAAGGTGATGATTCAGTGTAAACCCACCCCCCATGACCAGAGAGACAGCTCAAAGAACACCCATTTCAGGATCTTCCAATATCTGGGTTGGAAAGAATCTCAGGCCTCTTCTTTCCTCCCCATCTGACGTGCAGCAATTTTGTAAAAGGATTAGTCAGTCTTCTCTTGAGTACCTCCGGTTCAGTTCAGTTCAGTCACTCAGTCGTGTCCGACTCTTTGTGACCCCATGAATCGCAGCACACCAGGCCTCCCTGTCCATCACCATCTCCCGGAGTTCACTCAGACTCACGTCCATCGAGTCCGTGATGCCATCCAGCCATCTCATCCTCGGTCGTCCCCTTCTCCTCCTGCCCCCAATCCCTCCCAGCATCAGAGTCTTTTCCAATGAGTCAACTCTTCGCATGAGGTGGCCAAAGTACTGGAGTT
>SJYT01083754.1:240293-263806 GCA_006410635.1 Cephalophus harveyi
GGATTGGGGGCAGGAGGAGAAGGGGACGACCGAGGATGAGATGGCTGGATGGCATCATGGACTCGATGGACGTGAGTCTGAGTGAACTCCGGGAGATGGTGATGAACAGAGAGGCCTGGCGTGCTGCGATTCATGGGGTCGCAAAGAGTCGGACACGACTGAACGACTGAACTGAACTGAACTGAATCCAGTATATATTTTTGTCTACTTATATATTAAAAATGCCCAACATTCACCTACTATGTGGCAGCCACAGTTCTAGGTGCTAGAGAGTACAAATACACTGTCCTCCCAGGGCCTGTTGCAGCCAGATTTGGCTCAAGCAATAACCTAGCATCAGCACTGTTATTCATGCCCACAGTAAGTGCAGGGAACACAATAAATTGGAGCTCTGTGACTGAAGGAAATGTTTCAGCTTGAGTGGAGTAGAAGGACATCTCCAAGGAGGTGAGATCTAAGTGATGAGAAGAAGGCAGTCATTGTGCATTTCATGGTCAGGGAGGACAGCAAGTACAAGTACACAGAGAAGTGGAAAACATGTATGTCAGCTGGGATGGAAAGAAGGGAATGGGGGCTCAGGTGTAACGGGGGGGACTGGGGACAGCAGTGGGAGGAGTGATAGGAGATTTGAGGGGCTAGTAAGGGCCAGATCATACAAGACCCTGTAGGCCACATTAAGGAGTTTAGATTTTATTTTTAGTGTTATGGAAAACCAGTGCTGTGTTGTAAGTAGGGAAGGAATATGATCTGGTTGCTTTGTAAGGACTGAAATGTGATAGTGCGAGAATGCAGCATTAAAAGGCTATGGTGAGTGATGGCCAAAGGAGGTCAGCAAATACTCTTTCCTAAAAGCAATTATGGGCTTCCCTGGTGGCTCAGACAGAAAAGAATCTGCTTGCAGTACAGGAGACCTGGGTTCGATTCCTGGGTCAGGAAGATCCCCTGGAGAAGGAAATGGCAACCTACTCCAGTATTCTTGCCTGGAGAATCCCATGGACATAGGAGCCTGGTGGGCTGCAGTCCATGGGACTGCAAAAGAGTTGAGCATGACTGAGCAACTGAGCATTCATGCACAGAAGCAATTATAGCTCAGGCCCAAACTAATAAGATACCCATCTCTGGACCATGGAAATCGACAAAGAGCATATAATAAATTTAGAATTGTTTATTGTTTATTTAAGAAAACAACTGATTCTCAGGTCAGAACAGTAGGAATTCAACGTTTTTAGTGTGGGGCTGCTTCTCTCAGGGTAGGACCAGCAATACAAGCAACAACTTTGTGGTCAGAGGTGGCTGAATTGGTTTGGAGTGCAGCAGGAAAAAACCCTGTGCTCCTAAGACTCATAGGAAACAGAGCTGATCTTGGTGACAAATGAATGGGAGGATAACAGCACAGCCTGCCTAGTTAGACTGACAGAAGTGAAGTGAAGTGAAGCGAGCTCACTCAGTCGTGTCCGACTCTTTGCGACCCCATGGACTGTAGCCCACTAGGCTCTTCCATCCATGGGATTCTCCAGGCAAGAATACTGGAGTGGGTTGCCATTTCCTTCTCCAGGGGAAATTCCCGACCCAGGGATCGAACCCAGGTCTCCCGCGTTGCAGGCAGGTGCTTTACCCTCTGAGCCACTGGGGAAGCCCTAGACTGACAGACTAGCCTTAAACTCAACCGGAAAATCCAGGAAATGAAACAACTGTGGTGGGCCTTGCCCAACTCCCACGTGTCCCTGGCAGTCTAGAAGGCAGTGCTCATGCTCAAAGCTGCCTGAATGCTGAGACAGCAGAGAGAGTCCTTGCTCCCCTTAAGTTCCTGGTGAAATGCAACAGAGGAGACATGAGAGGGCCTGATAGAAAACAGAAGCTGGAGACATACTTGTAAACTGCCTGAACTTTGAATGTAACATCCAACCCACACAGAAATCCATCCAAAAAGGTGGTATACTTAACCTTCTCAGAATTTTTAAGCATATGTCTAACCAATCCTTGCCTACTCACAAAGATATGGTGACATAGGGCTGACCCCTAAGAGACAGGCTTAAAAATTAAAAACAGAATTTTCTAAAACCTGAGCAAAGACATTAGTAGCTACATGCTTTAGGGACAACAGACTTTACACAATGAGTCTAGAAAATCCATTAACTAAGTAACAAAACATGGCCACCAACAGCCTCTGGGGAATCAATCTAGAGGTCCTACACTTTTGCTGAAAAATATCCAGTTTTCAGATGACCAACAAAGATCTCCTGTATTGCACAGAGAACTCCGTTCAATATTCTGTGATAGCCTATATGAGAAAATAATGTGAAAAAGAATGAATATATGTACATGTATAACTGAATCACTTTGCTGTACACTGGAAACTAATACAACATTGTAAATCAGCTATACTCCAATATAATTCTAATTTTTACAAGTGAAAATAAATACCCATTTTTGAACAAAAATGATGAGACTTTCAAAGAAACAAAGTGTGACCCATATTTAGGAAAAAAAAAAAAAAACAGTCAAAGAGGCTGACTCTGAGTTAGCCTAAGATGTTAGATTTAGCACCAAAGACTTCAAAGCCACTGTTATAAATATGTTCAAAGAACTAAAAGGAATGATGTCTAAATGATTAAAATATGATCTAACAAAAATAACTCATCAAACAGAGAAACGAAAATCCTCATACAGTTGTGGTGAAGATGTAAAACTGTTTCAGTCATTTTAGAATCAGCTCATCAATTTTTTAACATATGATGCAGCAATTTCACTCCTAGAAATCTGTCAAAGATAAATGAAAAACATGTGCCCACACAAACATATAAGTTCAAATTCTCATACCATCATTATTCATAATGTCCCAAACTGAATATAATCCAAATGACCACCAATATGTACGTAGTACATAAAATGTGGCTTACCTAGTCAATGGAATATTATTTGCAATTATTACTAAAAGGTATGAATAATTGGTATATGCAACAACACAGCTGAACCTGAAAAACATTGAGATAAGTGGAAGAAGCCAGGTACCGAAAAACCCTACATATTGTATGATTCCCTTTATTAAAATGCTATTAAAAGGCATAGTTACAGAGATCTGAAGCAAGTCAGTGGTTGTCTAGGGCTAGGGGTGGGAGTATGGATTAATTGTAAACATATAGGAGCAAACTGTTTGGGGTGATGGAAGTGTTCTAAAACTGGATTGTGGTTCTGGTTGCAAAACTCTGTAACTTTACAAAAAAAGTCATTTTTAATGCTTACAATAGATGAATTTTATATTTGTAAATTATACCACAATAGAAGTGTTAAAACTAAAATTAACATTTTTTAAAGGCTGACAGAGGCCCAGTCTGGGAAACATCTTTGCCCTAATGCACCGGAGACTCCTCTCCCCTGCTGAGAGACACCAGAGCAGGCGGGAGGCACTGGAAAACAATCCAGACAATCGCAAATGGTCAGATCTTGGAAACCTCTTTATCTTCATAGTTAAAAAAGTCTTTACCCCTACCCAGAGACACCAGAGAGGTTGAGGGCATCAATAAGTGGATCTCAACACACCCTTCCCTTCCCCCACTGGGAACACCTTGCAGCCTGACCTTATGAAACCCTCAGTCATCACTAGCAGGAAACTCAGGAAGCCTTAGGGGCACAAGATGAATGAAGCAGACCAAAATAACACCACAGAGCCTCTGAAATCAAACTGACATTGGAACCACAGCCCACAAAATTAGGTCAAGACCTGCATGCTAAACTAAAACAGGGTGAATGCCTGCTGAAATCAAAGAAGTAATAGTTCTCAGAGTCCTAACATAATGAACAAAATGTCCAGGATATGCTTGAAAACCACCCATCATCACAAGAACTAGAAAATCACAACTTGAGTGAGGAATAACAATCAACTGATGCCAACACTAAGATGAATCAGATGTTGGAATTATCTGACAAGGATTTCAAAGCAGCTCTCATAAAAATGCTTCTGCAATCAATTACAAATTCTCTTGAAACAAATGGAAAAATAGAAAATCTCAGCAAAAAGTAAAGTCATAAGAAGGAACCAAATGGAAATTGCAGAACTGAAAATTACAATAACTGAAATAAATAACTTGCTGAATGGATTTAATAGGAGACTGAGATGACAGAGGACATAAACTTGAGGACAAACTATACAAGTCACCCATTATGAACAAAAGAGATAAAATAGACTGAAAGGAAACAGAGCCCGAGGGACTTTTGGGATTATAAAATATTCCAGTGTTTGTATAATCAGTGCCTCAGAAAGATAGGAGATAAGGAGGCTAAAAGAGTATCTCAAGAAACAATGGCTGAAAAGTTCCAGTTTGGCAAAAGACACCAAAGCTACAGACCCAGACCCAAGAAGCTAGTTCATTTCAGTTGCTCAGTCGTCTCTGACTCTTTGCGACCCCATGAATCACAGCACACCAGGCCTCCCTGTCCATCACCAACTCCTGGAGTTCACTCAGACTCACGTCCATCGAGTCCGTGATGCCATCCAGCCATCTCATCCTCTGTCGTTCCCTTCTCCTCCTGCCCCCAATCCCTCCCAGCATCAGACTCTTTTTCCAGTGAGTCAACTCTTCGCATGAGGTGGCCAAAGTACTGGAGTTTCAGCTTTAGCATCATTCCTTCCAAAGAAATCCCAGGGTTGATCTCCTTCAGAATGGACTGGTTGGATCTCCTTGCAGTCCAAGGGACTCTCAAGAGTCTTCTCCAACACCACAGTTCAAAAGCATCAATTCTACCATAAATAGGAAAACCAAAGAAAGATAATAGATACATCATAATTAAGCTTTTAAAAAATAAAGACAAAAAAATCTCAAAAGCAGCCTGAGAGCCATGGCATATTACCTATAGGGGCACACCAATTCAAAAATGTATTTCTCATCTGAAAACATAGAGGCCAGAAGTGACACAACATTTTTCAAATGCTGCAAGAAAAGAATTGTCAACAGTAAATACTGTTTCAGGTATCTTTCAGGAATGAAGAAAAAATAAAAATGTTTTCAGACAAAGGAAAACAAAAAAGAATTTATCACTATCAGACTTACCATTAAATATTGGTTAAAGGAAATTCTTCAAAGAGAAAGATAATGATAAAAGAATGAAATTTGATGCATCAGCAATGAAGAAAGAACAATGGAAAGAACAGAAGTGTGGGCACATATACTATCCATTTCTCAGAAGTTTCATAATTATTATTAGTGGTTAAGTTAAATATAACATTATATAATACTCAAAACAGTAACATTTAAAAATGGGGAAGGTAGAAAGACCTAAATGGAAGTAAGGTTTCCAAATCTTAAATGGTAAAAAGTTGATACCAGTAAACTGTTATAAGGCACATATTTATTTATTCTTTTAAATTTATTTATTTGGCTGCATTGGGTCTTAGTTGTGGCATGCAGGATCTTTAGTCGCAGTGTGTGGGATCTAGTTCCCTGACTAGGAATTGAACGTGGGCCCCCTGCATTAGGAGTGTGAAATCTTAGCCACTGAACCACCAGGGAAGTCCCTAAGGCATGTATTTATATTGTGATACACCAAGCAACCACTACACTTGTGTAGTGAAAGCTACACAAAGAGAGACTTAAAAACAGTGTAAATGCATCAAAATAGATAGTAAAAAAATGTCTAAGCTGTCCACAGGAAGAGGAGAAAAGAAGAACAGAGGAATGAGAATCAGAAGAATTAAATAAAGAAAACAAATAATAAATTCAAGTGCTAATATATCCATAATTACATGAAATATAAAAGATGTAAGGGCTTCCCTGGTGGCTCAGAGGTTAAAGCGTCTGCCTCCAATGCGGGAGACCCAGGTTCGATCCCTGGGTTGGGAAGATCCCTGGAGAAGGAAATGGCAATCCACTCCAGTATTCTTGCCTGGAGAATCCCATGGACGGAGAAGCCTAGTAGGTTACAGTCCATGGGGTCGCAAAGAGTCGGACACGACTGAGCGACTTCACCTTCACCTCACCTATAAAAGATGTAAATAAAACAATTAAAAGAAAAAAGATCAGACGAGTAAAAAACCATGACACAAATATAAACTCCTTGGAAAAACTTTAATGCTTTTTATAGTTTCTTGAGTTTGGAACTTAAGTTATTGATTTGAGACCTGTGCTTATTTCTAATGTAAGCACTTAATGGCTTAAATTTCCTTCTCAGCACTATTTTTCAATGTCATAAGGAAATTCATTGGCATAAATAAGTTGAAAGTAAAAGAATGGGGAAAGATGCAAATGCAAATATTGAAAAAACAGTGACTATAGTAATATTAGATAAAATAGAATTCTAATTTAAGAAGTTGCTACAAACAGGGACATTGTTTAATAGGATCAATCAGTCAGGAAGATATTACAGTCCTAAAAGTGTGCATACCCAAAATTAGAGCCTCAAAATACATAGAGCAAAACTGATGAAGTTGAAAATAGAAATAAGCAAGTCCAGTATTACAGCTGGGAACTTTATTTATATTTTAAAAATTTTAATTGGAGGCTAATTACTTTACAATATTTTGGTGGTTTTTGCCATACATTCACATGAATCAGCCATGAGTGTACATGTGTTTCCCATCCTGAACCCCCTTCCCACGTCCCTCCCCATCCCATCCCTCTGAGTCATCACAATGCACCAGCCCTGAGCACCCTGCCTCATGCATCGAACCTGGACTGGCAATCTATTTCACATATGATAATATGCATGATTCAATGCTATTCTCTCAAATCATCCTACCCTCACCTTCTCCCACAGAGTCTAACAGTCTGTTTTTTACATCTGTGTCTCTTTTGCTGTCTCACATATAGGGTCATCAGTACCATCTTTCTAAATTCCATATATCTGTGTTAATATAGTGTATTGGTGTTTTTCTTTCTGGCTTACTTCACTTTGTATAATAGGCTCCAGTTTCATCCACCTCATTAGAACTGATTCAATGCATTCTTTTTAATGGTGAATAATATTCCATTGTGAATATGTAGCACAGCTTTCTTATCCATTCATCTGCTGATGGACATCTAGGTTGCTTCCATGTCCTGGCTATTATAGACAGTGCTACAATAAACATTGGGGTACATGTGTCTCTTTCAATTCTGGTTTCCTCGGTGTGTATGCCCAGCAGTGGGATTGCTGGGTCATATGGCAGTTCTATTTCCAGTTTTTTAAGGAATCTCCACACTGTTCTCCATAGTGGCTGTACTAGTTTGCATTCCCACCAACAGTGTAAGAGGGTTCCCTTTTCTCCACACCCTCTCCAGCATTTATTGCTTGTAGGCTTTTGGATCGCAGCCATTCTGACTGGCGTGAAATGGTACCTTATTGTGGTTTTGATTTGCATTTCTCTGATAATGAGTGATGTTGAGCATCTTTTCATGTGTTTGTTAGCCATCCGTATGTCTTCTTTGGAGAAATGTCTGTTTAGTTCTTTGGCCCATTTTTTGATTGGGTCNGAAGAAAGCTGAGCGCCGAAGAATTGATGGTTTTGAACTGTGGTGTTGGAGAAGACTCTTGAGAGTCCCTTGGACTGCAAGGAGATCCAACCAGTCCATTCTGAAGGAGATCAGTCCTGGATGTTCCTTGGAAGGAATGATGCTAAAGCTGAAACTCCAGTACTTTGGCCACCTCATGCGAAGAGTTGACTCATTGGAAAAGACTCTGATGCTGGGATGGATTGAGGGCAGGAGGAAAAGGGGATGACAGAGGATGAGATGGCTGGATGGCATCACTGACTCAGTGGACATGAGTTTGAGTGAACTCTGGGAGATGGTGATGGACAAGGATGCCTGGCATGCTGCGATTCACGGGGTCACAAAGAGTCGGACACAACTGAGCGACTGAACTGAACTGAACTGAATAATGAGTGATGTTGGGCATCTTTTCATGTGTTTGTTAGCCATCTGTATGTCTTATCTGGAGAAAGGTCTGTTTAGTTCTTTGGCCCATTTTTTGATGGGGTCATTTATTTTTCTGGAATTGAGCTTCAGGAATTGCTTGTATATTTTTGAGATTAATTCTTTGTCAGTTGCTTCGTCTGTTATTATTTTCTCCCATTCCGAAGCCTGCCTTTTCACCTTGCTTATAGTTTCCTCTGTTGCAGATGGATTCTTTACTGGCTGAGCCACCAGGGAAGCCTATTGAGTCACTGATGCTATAGAATCATCTCATCCTCTGCTGCCCCTTTCTCTTTTTGTCTTCAATCTTTCCCAGCATCAAGATCTTTTTCAATGAGTCAGGTCTTCTCATCAGGTGGAGCCAAAGTATTAGAGCTTCAACTTCAGCATCAGTCCTTCCAATGAATATTCAGGATTGATTTCCTTTAGGATTGACTGGTTTGATCTCCTTGCTGTCCAAGGGACTCTCAAGAGTCTTCTCCAGGATCACAATTTGAAAGCATCAATTCTTTGGTCCTTAGACTTCTTTCTGGTCTAACTCTCACATCTGTACATGACTACTGGAAAATTCATAGCTTTGACTGTAAGGACTAGTAGCCTTTATAAAACTATTTTTAATTTTTGGCAAGTTTAAGTGAAGAAAAACAATCATTTTAAATGCTTAGGTTTTTTTTTTTTTTTCTAATTTAAGAAAGCATAATATTTTCATTTCTGAGTTTTGCCTTCTGTCTGTCTGATCCCTCCACAAAGGATAAAGCAGATTTTAGAATGGTCTACCAAACTCAGAAAGATGGGCAGACAAGGATACGATCTTCAGGGCTGATTGTTAGGCAGGAGGGGGAGCACCTGGCATCTTTTGGTGATACCAAGTCAGAGTGCAGTCAGATCCAGGGTCTGAGCCCTCTGCACCTTCACCCAAGTTCCTTTCTGCTTTCTGATTGGAATATAGTTAGGTCCAAAATCTTACGTTATTTAAAAAATCAGGGCAGTCCATCACTGGGTTATTTTAACCACTGCTTAAAAAGCATGCAACTTTGATTTTTATATACCTGGTGCTGAGGATCTAAAGTTTCTGTGCATATTCATGACAAGCAATTTTTACCTTTTTTTTTTTTTCCAAATTAAACCCTAGGAGTGAATAGAGTTGACATTTAGTGAGTGCCTATTATAAGAAAGATACTTGATACGTGTCAACTGCCTTTTCCTCTCTTTTGCCTCCTTTTGGGTGGGCTCAATCTTTCTCAGTTACTGCAAGGGATACAAGAGTAACGGAGTCAGCAAACCACCGCAGCTGCCGCCAACCACAACCACACAAGCATACATAAGCCACTGACACCATGAACTCTGGCCCAGCCCAGGACCCGCTACGGTGACAGTATAATCAGGGCACAAGAGGCAATGCAGGTTTAAAAGCATGTAGCGTTTCTTTCTTTTGCAATTTGCAACCATCCCATGGGAGAATGAACAGGCAAGTTCACGATGCTCTCAGACACACAGTCCAGCCCTCTCTTACTCTCCACGCATGGTTACCTGTCTGTCAATGATCTCCCTTCTCCACAACATCCCTTTCAACTTCTATCAAATGCGGCTCAATCTCTGCTCCAACGCCCATTCCCAGGGGAATCCCCTAAGACTGTGCATTTCTTTCTGGGGCCTGTCACTGTTTAGTCTGTTTGCATGAGGAGGGACCTCACACACAGGGAGACCAGGGCGGATACCCACACACTTGGCCTGCGGTCGTAAGCAGACCCTCAGCACCCTGGTTGACATCCCCTGAGTCCCTGACTCACACCTCGCAAGGCTACAGGGATTCAAGCCTCCTCCTCCTCTTCCTTTCTCACCTACGCTCCCTTACATCTTTCTGACCACATCACCCTGTCTGCACCTGAACACTTGCTCCTCCTGCCACCATCACACACCAAGTGTTTCCTCATTTTCCACCTTTTTGACTAAACACATCCCATTGATGTCTAATTGAACCCATTTGCACCGAATTCTTTTCTTTATTCTAATGCGGTAGGCTTCCTTCTTGCTCAAAACTACCCAAAATGTGTGTATGGTTTCACTGAACCACCAGTCACTTTGGAAGGTGCAAAGGGAAAAAAATGAGAGAGCCTAATTCAATTAGTGGAGTCCCAGGTGACACATAGCAAAACCAGGATGCACAGATCTCTGAAGCTCATCTTCTCCCCTTCCTGGGCTCTGCCTCTCCTTCCAGCTGGCCCCACCACCTGCATTCCCACAGGATAATGTAAAGGGTCCAGTATCAGGGATGGGGAATTCAGAAACATGGTTTGGGTTTTACTCTTTATATCGGTGTCAGATGGATGAGGTGTTTTGCATCTTCTGAAAAGGCCTAGAGAGATTTGATCAAGGGAACTCGTCCTAAATATTACTATTCAGAGAAGTCCTTGAAATACAAAACAGCATCCTGCAGCTGAAAAAACACACTCATTAGAAAAGATTTTGAATTATGAACAAAGAAGTTGGATAACAGATCTACAGGGAGATGAACGTTTGACAGGATCTCACCTTATTTATTAATTCATTTCTTTAAAAAACAGAACTAAAATGCACAATTAATTTTCTCATTATTCTTTTGCTGCACTGGGACTGGGGAGGTGAAGGTGAGTGGAACACACCAACCTGTATTTGGGCTCATGAGACATAATCAAATTTAGTTTTGAGAATACTCTTTGTATGCGACAGACATTCATTAGGCAACGAAGAAGGGCATGGTGATTTGAGAGGGAAGAAGGGTGTTCTTTTCTAGAAAGCTGGGCATTAACCTCAACAATTTGCTCTTTCTCCTGCTTGTTCCTTTGGTACAAATCTTAGTAGAATGCGGCCTGAGGGGTGAACATGAGCTTACCTTTAAGCTGGAGGAGCAGAGGTCCCCAGCCACCAGGCCTTAGACTGATACTGGTTTGCAGCCTACTAGGACTAAGGTCCATCTAGTCAAGGCTATGGTTTTTCCTGTGGTCATGTATGGATGTGAGAGTTGGACTGTGAAGAAGGCTGAGCGCCGAAGAATTGATTCTTTTGAACTGTGGTGTTGGAGAAGACTCTTGAGAGTCCCTTGGACTGCAAGGAGATCCAACCAGTCCATTCTGAAGGAGATCAGCCCTGTTCTCCAATGCCAGAAAGTGAAAAGTGAAAGTGAAGTTGCTCAGTCGTGTCCGACTCTTAGTGACCCCATGGACTGCAGCCCACCAGGCTCCTCTGTCCATGGGATTTTCCAGGCAAGGGTACTTTGCTTAGCCAAAAAGCCCATTCAGACTGTATGGGAAAATCTGAACAAACTTTTTGGCCAACCCAAAACCTTTTCAGAACCCAATCCGCACCATTCTTTACTGAAGCGATTGGAGGAATTTTTATTGCAACAGAAGAGTTCTATTCTGCTAAGTGGCCCAGCCATTAATCCTTGTATTGTGGCTCGTATTATAATAAAACATGCTTAAGAACTGTCAGAATCAGAGAACGGGGGGTTTTGAAAATCTAGAAGTGGACTGTCCAGGTAACTAACATCACAGTGAGACGTGAATGCTGGGAAGGGCCGCCATGGAGTAATTGCTCGTGACTTGGAGTTTGTTTAGCGGGAAATGTCATCTTTGTACACAAGGTTAGAAGTGATATCCTAGCTGGCTAGTTTGAGGTAAAAAAAAAGTGTTCATATTTTGGTCTAAATGCTAATGTTGACCTGATATTTAAAAGCATTTTTAAAAGGCATAAGATAAAGGTCAAATACCTTGTAACTCTTTAACTTCTGCCAAATGGAGTTGGAAAAATTTGTAATTTCATATCATGGGAGAGAGGGCTTCCCTAATAGCTCAGCTGGTAAAGAATCCACCTACACTGCGGAGACCCCAGTTGGATCCCTAAGTTGGGAAGATGCCCTGGAGAAGGGATAGGCTACCCATTCCAGTATTCTTGGGCTTCCCTGGTGGCTCAGATGGTAAAGAATCCACCTGCAATGTGGGAGACCTGGGTTCGACCCCTAGGTTGGGAAGATTTCCTGGAGGAGGGCATGGCAACCCACTCCAGTATTCTTGCCTGGAGAATCCCATGGACAGAGGAGCCTGGCAGGCTACAGTCCAGGGGCCAAAGAGTAGGGCATGACTGACCAACTAACGCGCACACAGCACGGCATGGGAACAGCGGCCCAGGACGCTGCAGCGAGCCCCGTTCAGGTCTCCTGAGTCCAAGCTCCTTACCCCTCACCCCCTCCTGTCATGACAAGATGCCCTTTCACTGTGCAGGCCTCCTAGACACGTCCCCGTCTTTGAGCTTTGTTCTTGCTCTTCTCCTAGAATCGCCTCCTCTTGTCCTGTGTTCCTTCCTCCACTGACCCCCTCCACTCCCAGACTGCAATGAACTGAGTGCTTGTGTCCCTCCAGATCTGTCCATTGAAACTCCAATCCCAATGTGATGGTTTTTGGCGTGGGGAGGTCATTAGGCCATGAGGTGGGGCCCTCAGGATGGGTCAGTGCTCTGATAAGAAGCAGAAGAGAACTCTTTCTCCCTCTTTCTACCACATGAAGATGCCTCGAGAAGTGGGCCATCTACACCCTAGAAGAGGGCTCTCCCCAGAACCTGGCCACACTGGCACCCCAAGGTCAAATACCAGGGGTATTGACCAGGCTAGAAGCCTAGTCAGCCTCCAGGACTGTGCAAAATGAATTTCTGTTGTTTAGAAGTCGCGAGTCTATGCTACGGTCACTGTAGCCCCATGTGGCTAATACACCATCTCATCCATCCTTCAAGGAAGGCTAAGTTCAAATGAGGTTGCTTTAGGCAAATGCTGTTCCGGTTGTTGTTGATACTAGGATACTGTTGACCATAGTCCAGAGAAGTTGCTGGACAACCATCTGCAGTGACTGAGCCCCAGTTGTGCAGCACCCTCAGTGACCCCAGAACCACCCCCATCTCTGCCTGATGGAGCAGGAAGTCTCCTGGGACTGAAGGGACTCTATTGATTCCTGTACCGATTCTTTGACTTCTGAGTGTTAGAAAGAGGCAGTAAGAAAACCACAGATTTCAGCTACACCTGTGGTTTGAAATTTATTTAACATAGTGTTTATTGAAAAATTAACTTTAGTAAATTCCATATGACAGTTGTTACATTGTATTTTCTCAATTGCAGAATCGTGTCTTTTCAAATGCTCATGAGCCTGCAATTGGGTTGCAGCTTTTAAAAAGGGCTTGCCTTTTGTGAAAATGTTGTCTTTACCTGTCTGGAGTTGTTACCTAATTTGAGTTATTTGACTTGGCAGCACCACGTAGAGTCGGATTTTTATCTTAAATTGAATCCCTAATTGTCACTTGTGATGTCTTCGAAAAGATTACCTTCTGGTGGGTTGTTAAAACAAAAATGATTATAAGCAGAAAAGCCTGAGCATAGAGCTCCAAGTTGCAAATTTACTGAGGGTGAAGCAAATATCTGTGGCTGGAGATCCCACTCTGCCTCATTGTCTTGAAAAGCAACCATCAAGTGATCAAGCGTGTTTACAGGATCTGGGGGAAAGAATGCAAATCCACAACCTAAATGTTGTGTATGAGCACCTGTGTGTACATAATTTTGTGTTTATTTTCTTTTTTTCTCAGCTTTGTTGAAGCATAAATGATATATAAAAACACGGCGCAATTTGATGAGTGTGGACATATGCATACACCCTGACGCCATCATCACAGTCAAGGTTATTTATTTTAATGATTTACTTATTTATGGCTGTGTTGGGTTTCACTGCTGCGAGGGCTTTTCTCTCCTTGTGGAGAATGGGGGCTACTCTCTAGTTGTGGCGTGAGTGCTTCTCATTGCAGTCCCCTCTCTTGGTGCAGAGCACCAAATCTAGGTGCTTGGGCTCAGTAGTTTTAACTAGTGGGTTCTAGAGCCCTGGCTCCGTAGTTGTGGCGACGGCTTAGTCGCTCAGCAGCATGTGGGACTGAACCCGTGTACCTTGCACTGGAAAGCAGATTCTTAATTAACCACTGGGCCACCACAGAGGTCCCACAATCAAGGTTATAAACATACCCATCGCCTCCAAAAGTTTCTTTGAGTCCCTTTGCTTTTGCTCGGTACCTCTGTGCTATGTGAGATCTTCCCTGATCAGGGATTGAACCCACATCTCCTGTGTTGGCAGGAGGATTCTTTACTACTGAGCCACTAGGGAAGCCCTTAACAAATTTTCAGTCTCTTACTCCTTGGAAGGAAAGTTATGACCAACCTAGATAGCATATTGAAAAGCAGAGAAATTACTTTATCAACAAAAGCTGTCTAAGTCAAGGCTATGGTTTTTCCAGTGGTAGTGTATGGAGGTGAGAGTTGGATCGTGAAGAAAGCTGAGCACCGAAGAATTGATGCTTTTGAACTGTGGTGTTGGAGAAGACTCTTGAGAGGCCCTTGGACTGCAAGAAGATCCAACCAGTCCATTCTAAAGAAGATCAGTCCTGGGTGTTCATTGGAAGGACTGATGTTGAAGCTGAAACTCCAATACTTTGGCCACCTGATGCAAAGAGCTGACTCATTTGAAAAGACCCTGATGCTGGGAAAGATTGAGGGCAGGAGGAGAAGGGGACGACAGAGGATGAGCTGGTTGGATGACATCACTGACTCAATGGACATGAGTTTGGGTGAACTCCGGGAATTGATGATGGAGAGGGAGGCCTGGTGTACTGCAGTTCATGGGGTTGCAAAGAGTCGGACATGACTGACTGAAATGAACTGAACTGAACTGATAAAAACACTTAAGAGATCTACCCTCTTAGCAAATTTTTAAAATAATTTAATTATTTTTGGTTGCGTTGGGTCTCTATTGCTGCGTGGGCTTTTCTCTCATTGTGGACAGTGGTGGCTCACCCTTGGCTGCGGTGCCTGGCTTCTGATGTAGTGGCTTCTTTTGTCGAGCACAGGCTCTAGGGCACATGGGCTCGGTACCTCTGTGCTATGTGAGATCTTCCCTGATCAGGGATTGAACCCACATCTCCTGTGTTGGCAGGAGGATTGTTTACTACTGAGCTACTAGGGAAGCCCTTAACCAATTTTCAAATGCATGATTCATATTGTTAACAATAGGCACTCTGTTGTACAGCAGGTCTCCAGAACTTACTCATCTTACACACGTGTAACTGTATATCCACTGGACAATTCCCCATGCCCCCATCTTGCCATTCCTTGGCAACTGTCATTCTGGTTTGTTTCTATGAATTTGACGATTTTAGATACTCATGTAAGTGGAATCATGAACTACCTGCTCTGTGACTGGCTTATTTCATTTGCTTATTTAACTTATATGCAGAGTACATCATGCAAAATGCTGGGCTGGATGAAGCACAAGCTGGAATCAAGATTTCTGGGGGAAATATCAATAACCTCAGATCTGCAGATGACACCACCCTAGTGGCAGAAAGCAAAGATGAACTAAAGAGTCTCTTGATGAAGGTGAAAGAGGAGAGTGAAAAAGCTGGCTTAAAACTCAACACTCAAAAAACTAAGATCATGGCATCTGGTCCCATCACTTCATGGAAAATAGATAGGGAAAAATGGAAACAGTAACAGACTTTATTTTCTTGGGCTCCAAAATCACTGTGAAAGGAAACTGCACCCATAAAATTAAAAGATGCTTTCTCCTTGGAAGAATAGTTATGACAAACCTAGATAACATATTAAAAAGCAGAGACATCACTTTACTGACAAAGGTCCATAGAGTCAAAACTATGGTTTTTCCAGTAGTCATGTATGGATGTGAGAGTCGGACCATAAAGAAGACTGAGTGCTAAAGAATTGATGCTTTTGAACTGTAGTGCTGGAGAAGACTCTTGCAGCAGCAGCAGCAGAAGAAGACTCTTGAGAATTCCTTGGACTGCAAGGAGATCAAGTCAGTCAACCCTAAAGGAAATTAACCCTGAATATTCATTGGAGGGACTGATGCTGAAGCTGAAACTCCAGTACTATGGCCACCTGATGCGAAGAACTGACTCATTAGAAAAGACCCTGATGCTGGGAAAGATTGAAGGCAAAAGGAGAAAAGGGTGACAGAGGATGAGATAGTTAGATGGCATCATCAATTCAATGGATATGAACTTGGGCAAACTCCGGAAGATAGTGAGGGACAGGAAGGCCTGGTGTGCTGCAGTCCATGGGGTTGCAAAGAGTCAGACAGGACTTAGCAACTGAACAACCTTCAGCAAAGGCTGAAAGAACATTCCATTGTGTAGATAACCACATTTTCTTTATCCATTTATCTCTTGGTGAACGTTTGAGTTGTTTCCATACCATGCCTATTATGAATGATTTTGAAATGAACAGGAAGGCACAGATATCTCAAGATCTTGCTTTTCATTCTTTTGCATATATACCCAGGAGTGGGATTAGTGGATCATGTGGTAGTTCTATCTTTAATTTGTTCAGGAACCTCCATACTGTTTTCCATGGTTTTCCACCATTTTACATTACTACCAACATTGTACAAAGCTCCCAATTTCTCCCCATCACCACTAACACTTATTCATTTTCTTGATAATGGACATTCTAATAAGTGTAAGTTGATGTCTCCTGATGGTTTTGATTTGTTTTTTCCCCAATGATTAGTTATGTTGAGCAGATCTCATATACCTGTTGGCCATTTTTGTGTCTTCTTTGGAGAAATGTCTGGATAAGTAAGTTCTTGTCTTGTTGTGAGACACATAAAATGATGGCACAAGTCAAGCAACACAGTTAATTGGTGGCAAAAGAAACTGACCAATTCTTTAGAATAGATTAGCAAACATGGAACCTGGATTAGTGCAGCTGATCCATGCTAATGAAAGAGGGTAACTTACAAGTCATGAGCTGATCCCTGTGACAAGTTTTCTACTTTACAGCAACAGAAATTTAATTAAAGGGAAAAAAAAAAAAAAGTTAAATAGAAAATCCAGACAGAGCATCGGTGTTCTTCAATATGCCTTGAACTATGCTGTCATTCTTTGGAGAGTAAAAAGCCGGGGAATTTATGGGAAACAACATGTTTCCATGCTGCTCTGCAATCAAAGCTGATGGACCAAAGTGAGTGAAACTTCAGACTCTGGCTAGAGTCAGAGACCTTGGCTTAAACTTACTCTGATACTGAAGAAGAAAGTGGTATACCTGAGCAGGTGGTCTTCAAGGTTCTCTGTCATGCACATTTAACACAAAGCTACTTTTTTTTTCTTCTAAAACAAAGCTGCTGCTGAATTTGCAGGTATTTAATAAGCTTTGAAACTCATAAAGCAGAAATTCGAATGGTCGTTGCCAGGGGGAAATAACCATGTTGTTCAATGGGTATAAAGCTGCACTAATACAAGATGAATGAGTTGTAGGGATCTGCTATACGGCCTCATGCACATAGTTAACAGTTTGTATTGTGCACTTGAAAATTTGTTAAGAGCATAGACCTTATGGTCTTGCCACAAGAAATTTTTAAAAGGGCACATGAGGAAATTTGGGAGGTGATGGATGTTTATTATCTTGATTGTGGTGATGGTATCAGAATGTGAGTATGTGTTCAAGATGGTCAAGTTTTATATGTTAAAAGTATGCAATTTTTTTGTGTCGCTGATAAATAAAGCTGATAAAAAGCAAATGCAAATTAAATTAAGGAGAACATAAGTCTGTTTGATTATACTTGCAAACACCAACCCCTACTAGTAGGCAATAGGTGCAATTCTTGGCCTGGGGTAGGGAAGAAGTTCTGGGCCTATCCAGACCCTCTTCTTTATTACTTTGGTTCTTTTTACATCTTACACTTTACATCTGTCCTCGTCAGGATTTCATGCCGATACACAGCTTAAACCACTTTCCAATATCAGTGTTTATCATTTAGGGATTTGCATTTGGATGATGCTGTGGAAACTCAAATAGCAGTGAAATAAACACATAGATTTATTGTTTTCACAAAAAGGTAAATTCAAAAGTAGGGGCTGGCTGATATTGGCTCAGGATCAGAGACACTATATTATTCTTAGCCTTTTTTACATGGTTGCAATGTGGGTGCAGCAGCTCCAGCCACGACGTCTGTGTTCCAAACAGGAGCATGGAAGAGAAAAAATCACAAGCAGAAGAATTTTCTCCCTTTAAAGGGCATTTCTGGGAAGACAACCCCAAAAAACTTTTGTTTACTTCTCATACGCTGTTAACAGTATGGCAGACTGGGAACTGTAAGAATATTTGAAAGCTGGGTTCCATTATTTTTCATAAATCATATTTTTTGGTCACATATATGAAAACATATTTTGTAAACATATTAGAAAAAGATCTTTTTTAATTGAAGGAAGATTGCTTTATAATATTGTGTTGGCCTCTGCTATACATCAACATTTTAAAATAAAGAAGTCAAATAAAATGGATGTCAGTATCAATCAGTTGTGTCATAGGATGTTCCTATGATAGTACAGAGAATGTTTTCTTCTCTTCATCTGTAATTACTCAAAGGTCACAGTTTAGGATAGTGTCTGTTTAGGATCGTGCCTTCCTATCTGTAGCCTACAGCTCTTGCTGACCCCATTCCTGGTCTGATACTGCAGAGGTCCATTCCATAAGAAAAGCACAAGTTAATTTGTTTTCACAATGTCGAGCCTTTTCTACACAGCACACTCTGATGTCATGGAAGGACAGTTCATGTACCCCTGTGTTTGGCAGAAAGGGCACAACTTTAAGTGCTCCTTATTAGCTTAAAGAACAGTCATCCTTGTTGCACAGAAATCAATGATTGAAAAATCCTTCCTAGGTTGCATTATCAATTATCTCTGCTGGCTGTGGCACTTGAGGAGTCTATCCTGAAACTTCTCCAATTTGGCTCCACTCAGGAATGAATCAACCACTCCATCAAAAATTGAAGCTGTACAATTTGATCATGAACGCTCTCACCAGGTCTACAATGGTGTGATCCCACTCTTGGGGTTTATTGCTTCCTACTGTGGACTCTTTTGTCTCTCTGTCAGGATTTCTCTCTGGCCTGTGTGATAATTCGTATCTATCTGCATCCCCGCTGGACTGTAGGCTCTTTGAGAGCAGTGATTTTGATTCTTTCATCCTAGCATCCTTTCCATAGGTGTCTTGTGTAATATCAGTTGCATTAAAATGGACTCTTGTGAAACAGATCCTTATCTAAGGCTGCTGAGGGTGGTCAAAAGCCTCTCCTCTCTCCATCTCCCAGTATCTGTCATTTCATGATGGTTGGTATGGCAACACCAATAGAATAATGACCACCATGGCCTGAGCCACCAACTAGGTACCTCGTGTGCGTGCGTGCGTGCGTGCTGAGTCACTTCAGTCATGTCCTACGCTGTGGGCTATAGTCCTCCAGGCTCCTCTGTCCTTGGGAGTCTCCAGGCAAAAATACTTCTCAGGTGTCTTGTGTACATTGTTTGTAATCTTTCCTCAAACTTGAGAAGCAGCCAAGATTAGAGAGGAATTTGATCCCCAGAATAAAAAGAAGCCCCTTGGTCAAATTTGCAAAGTGAGTGATTGGCAAATCCAGCATCTGAATCCAGACTTTATTCCAAAGCCGTGTCAGGTGGTACCCAGGATAGCGCATCCTGCATTTTAGTGGGCTGGATGGTGACTGGTAGGGTGTTACGGCTGTTAGAGAAGACATGGAAAGCTTCAGTGTGAGCCTAGAGCTGGACACAATGGCAGCTTAGAAACAGAGGGTTCACATTTATTGAAAAGCACTTCACACGATTTTAGAGAAAGAAATCTCCTGGATGCTATAACATCTCATGCAAAGATTTGTTTATGTCTCCAAAGCATAACAAGTAAATATCATCATATTTGATACACTGACATGTGTTTTCTGGTCAATACAAATGCCCAGCTAAGGAAGACAGGCACACCCTAGCTCTAAGGCCAGACTGTGGGCATCCATATGGAAGGCACACAACTTGGAGCCAGAAAAGCCAGGTTCCAGGCCTGGCAACGCTATGAATTTGCTGCACAGCCTCGGTCAAGGTGCTTTGCTCTTGGGGCCTCGGTCTCTTCATTTGTAAAATGAGTGCAGTTCGGTGATTTATACAGTTCCTTCCATTTCTGCGACATTCTACATTTATGGCATATATTTTGATGCCACTTGCTGATGTTCCACTTCTGCTGCATAAAAGAAGCAGATTCTTTTTTTTTTTTTCTTTTTCAAAAAGTTTATCTATGGCTGTGCTGGGTCTTCGTTGCTGCACGTGTGCTTTCTGCAGCTGCAGAGAGCCGCGGCTCCTCTCTAGTTGTAATGCACGGCCCTAGGGCACGTGGCTCTCAGTAATCGCGGTCCGTGGCTCAGGAGCTGTGGCTCCCGGGCTCTAGAGCACAGGCTCCGTAGTGGTGGCTCACCGGCCTAGCTGCACTGCTGTTGGTGGTTCTTCCCAGATTAGAGATCGAACCTGTGCCTTCTGCATTGACAGGAGGATAAAGAGGCACACTCTTATACTGAGCTACTGGGAGGGAAATTTCTCTTATTTTTAAAGCCATCCCTCCTACTCCCCACCACAGCTTGCTTTCTTTTTGCACCAAGAAGCACAACAATGAGACTCAAATGAGTGCTTCCATAGTCCTGGGCACACTTCTCCATGCTCGGTTTAAGGCAGATTCCTAGATGGCTTATTTCTAGATCAAGGCATTGAACTACAGCCTGGCCCTGGGAGCCAGCCCGCTCTCTGGAGTGCCATATGGGCCTGCTGTCAAGGCCATCAGCTTCTACGGAGCGTCCTTCAGGGAAGGGATAATCTGAGTGACGACTGTCTAGGGGGATGCCAGCATTTTACGACTGACAAAGCACCTTACTTCCAATGTTTCTACATAGTTGCTACCCCGTGAAAGGTAGCAAGATCACACGGATGCCAACAGGGCTGCTGGCTAAACAACCACCTCTGGGCATAGAGTTCTGAAAGGCAGAGTTTGGCTGGACCCAGTTCTGGGACTCCCACTCTCTCAGTCTTCTACACCAAACTGTCTGTAGTTACGGAAAAGCACATGAGGTCCTGGGTTGTGCTCTGTTTCCTCAATGAGCCACATACAGCGAGAAAGTATGAAAAGGGTTTCCGCTTGGAGCCTGGACCACCTGGAACACCCATCTGTGGACTGCCCAGCGGGGCTTCTGGGCACCTATATGCAAGTGGCTGACCTGGCCTTAGGCTGACCATTCACTTATACAATGGCAGAGTCAGGGCAGAGCAGACCTGGGGGGCGGCAGGCAGGGAAGCTGGAGAGGAGTAGCTTCTGGTCTGTGAGAGTCACTGACTCACTGGGTGGCCTGGAGCAAGCCTCTCTGCCTGGAGTCTCCTTATCTGCATCTTTATCTGTATCAGCATCTTTATTTCCTATCTGTAAAACAAAGGGTTTAGAATCAATGCCGGCCAACCTCCTTTGAGCTCTGACACCCACAGCACTGTGATCTATCTTTAGCCATCTCTCACTGGGCACTGTGATCTTGGCCTTCAAGACTCTGGGTTTCCTTTTCCTTCTCCACAAATACTGAGGCTTCCCAGGTGCCTCAGTGGTAGGGTATACACCTGGAATGCAGGAAACACAGAAGACATGGGTTTGACCCCTGGGTCGGAAAGATCCCCTGGAGGAGGAGATGGCAACCCACTCCAGTTTTCTTGCCTGGGAAATCCCCTGGCGTGTTACAGGCCATGGGGGTCGCAGGCATTCAGACATGATTGAGCATGCACGCTTGCCTGACTGCTTCCACAAATACATGCGGCAGTCACAACACTGGCTTCTGACCTCGTGCTTAGTCTTCTCCCTTCCCTCTGCTCACAGCGGAACCTCCTCATTCTTTATTTGAAATTTTAGGGGCTGGTAACAAAAAACAAGTCACACAAAACATTTTTTAATATTAAAACTATTTTAGTCTGGGTCCTTCAGAAAAACCAAACCAATAGGAGATAAATATCAAGAAATTTACTGTAAGGAATTGGCTCACATGGTTAGGAGGCTGAGAAGTCTAAGATCTGTGGTTGGCAAGCTGAAGACCCAGGAAAGCCAGTGGGGTAAGTTGCAGTCTGAATCTGAGTCCAGAGGCAGGAGGAGACTGATGACCCAGCTTGATTATCCACATCCTAGCTCGAAGACTACTTCCCTGGTGGCTCAGGTGATAAAGAATCTACCTGCAATGCAGGAGACCCAGGTTCAATCCCTGGGTTGGGTAGTTCCCCCAACTAGAAGGGAGAAGGGAATGGCTACCCACTCCCGTGTTCTTGCCTGGAGAATCGCATGGGCAGAGGAGCCTGGAGGTCTGCAGTCCACAGAGTCACAGAGTTGATGAAACAACTAACACACGAACAGCTTGAAGCCAATCAGAGAGAGAGATCGAACGATCCCTTCCTCAGCCTTTGTGTTCCATGTAGGCTTCCAGTGGATTAGATGATGCTGACCCACAGCAGGGAGGGCCATCTGCTTTGTTCAGTTCATCAATTCAAACACTAATCTCTTCTGGAAGGTCCTTCACAGACATATCCAGAAATCACGTTTTAACCAAATATCTGGGTAGCCTGATTCTCAGTCAACCTGATACCTAAAATTCACCATCACAGAAATGTCATTGACTTGTGCATCTTAAAAGTCCAGAAGCTCAGGCACACAGCCAGGACCCTGCATTTCTCACCGTCTCCAGACTCCCTTTGCTCAGAGATGGTATTCTTCTCAGGATGACTCTTCCTACCTGACTCCAAGAGGGTATTTCTGGGGCTACGTGCTTCCTTGTTCATCCAGAGCTGAGCTGTGGTGGGAAAGCAATTCATTTAACATCTGATTGGATCAACATATGTTGTATGCTCTAGCCCTAGACGTGGCTTAGAGGATAAAGCATCTGCCCACAATGTGGGAGACCTGGGTTCGATCCCTGGGTCGGGAAGATCCCCTGGAGAAGAAAATGGCAACCCACTCCAGTATTCTTGCCTGGAAAATTCCATGGATAGAGAAGCCTGGCAGACTACAGTCCAGGTGGTCACAAAGAGTTGGACATGACTGAGCGACTAAGGACAGCCTGGGCCACCCCAGGGCTGGAGCTGAGCTGGCCTCAGTGCCGCACTGGTGGTGCTGAGTAGGGCATCATTAAGCAAAACCTGGATGCAGGTACCAGCCGACGGGAATGGATATTGAGAGGCCCCAAACATCAGTTATTTGCTACAACCATTCAGCTGAAGTGTTACCTTGGGTGGTATGCTCATTTGCTGATGGGCACTAACTCAAATCACCATAACCTTGATGGCTTGAAACAAAAATTGATTCTCTTCCTCTCCTGGAGCTCACGGGTCTGAAATCAGCTTCACTGGGCTGAAACCAAAATATTGGCTGGGCTCCACTTCCTCCTTAACTCTCAGGGAGAATCCTTTTCTTTGCCTTTTCCAGCTTCTAGAGCTCTGTTCCTTGGCTCATGGCCCCTTTTTGCATCTTCAGTTCAGTTCAGTTCAGTTCAGTCGCTCAGTCGTGTCCGACTCTTTGCGACCCCATGAATCGCAGCACGCCAGGCCTCCCTGTTCATCACCATCTCCCGGAGTTCACTCAGACTCACATCCATCGAGTCAGTGATGCCATCCAGCCATCTCATCCTCGGTCGTCCCCTTCTCCTCCTGCCCCCAATCCCTCCCAGCATCAGAGTCTTTTCCAATGAGTCAACTCTTCGC
>SJYT01083754.1:263948-279450 GCA_006410635.1 Cephalophus harveyi
ATTCAGGTATGACCTAAATCAAATCCCTTATGATTATACAGTGGAAGTGAGGAATAGATTTAAGGGCCTAGATCTGATAGATAGAGTGCCTGAAGAACTATGGAATGAGGTTCGTGACATTGTACGGGAGACAGGGATCAAGACCATCCCCATGGAAAAGAAATGCAAAAAAGCAAAATGGCTGTCTGGGGAGGCCTTACAAATAGCTGTGAAAAGAAGAGAGGCGAAAAGCAAAGGAGAAAAGGAAAGATATAAGCACCTGAATGCAGAGTTCCAAAGAATAGCAAGAAGAGATAAGAAAGCCTTCTTCAGTGATCAATGCAAAGAAATAGAGGAAAACAACAGAATGGGAAAGACTAGAGATCTCTTCAAGAAAATTAGAGATACCAAGGGAACATTTCATGCAAGGATGGGCTCGATAAAGGACAGAAATGGTCTGGACCTAACAGAAGCAGAAGATATTAAGAAGAGGTGGCAAGAATACACAGAAGAACTGTACAAAAAAGATCTTCACGACCCAGATAATCATGATGATGTGATCACTCATCTAGAGCCAGACATCTTGGAATGTGAAGTCAAGTGGGCCTTAGAAAGCATCACTATGAACAAAGCTAGTGGAGGTGATGGAATTCCAGTTGAGCTGTTTCAAATCCTGAAAGATGATGCTGTGAAAGTGCTGCACTCAATATGCCAGCAAATTTGGAAAACTCAGCAGTGGCCACAGGACTGGAAAAGGTCAGTTTTGCATCTTCAAAGCACATCAAATCTTCAAACCTCTCCCTGCTTCTGGAGACATCTCTTCTCCTCTCTCTTTCACCTGACCTTTCTGCCTCCATCTCATGAGGACCCTTTGATGACACTGGGCCCACTGCTAAACCAGGATGATCTCTCATCCCAAGACCCTTAACTTAATCACACCTGCAAAGTCTCTTTTGCCACATAAGGTAACATGCACATATTCCAGAATCAGGACCTGGGTATCTTTGGAGGTCACTATTCACCCCAACAGAGGTGACTCTTTTGCTGCCCTGGGAAGAATTAGGTGAACCTCTTTCTGTGCTTTCCAGGTCTTTATTTATACCTGGGCTTGGCACTTATCAGTCTCATCATGGAGTCCTGTGTGCATTTATAGGTCTGTTTCTCCCCCACTAGGCTATGAGCACCTTGATCCTAGAAACACTCTATTTCCTGCAATCACAGCTGACCCAGAGCAAGTTCCCAATGAATGAATGAATGAATAAAACTCTTCACCGAAGCAAAAGTAATACAAGTTGAAGGCATAAGGCCTGAAGCAAGCTGAAATGGAGGATGACTTAGAGACAGCGTAGGGTTAATGCCAAGACCCTGAATCCCAGTCCCAAATCTCCAGGCCCCTTCTGCTGCCTCTGGACTGAGAGACTTGGCCGAGCACATCTTATTTCCTGAAGCCTATTTTTAAAATCCCTCAGTACTAGCAGAGCATCATTGTGGCTATAAATAGAAGCCATGGATTTTATGATCAGAGAAAATGAGTCCATCGTATTAAAAAAACACACACACTATTTATAGCCCAAGGATTTCCACAGCTGAGCATACTCACAGTGAGTATTCTAGTGGATCCTTCTCCCAGCCATACAGGGCTCGTGGAAACGTAGTGGGGGAACGTATGTCATTTCAAATAGCGTTTAGTATTGAAAACCCACTTTCTCAGGGAGGGGAACATGCAAAATGTATGAAACTGGCAGGAGTCTTTTAGAAGAGAAGGACCCCACTGCAGGTTGTAGAGTAGCCCAGGATTCTGACGGGACCAACAGTGGGTGAGGATGAAGGAATCATGCAAAGATATTCAAAGGGAAGCACACTGGGCAGGTCAGAAAGCCAAGGACCCGCTGGGCCACTCTGAAGCAGCACCAACCTGCTCTGAGCCCTTATGGCACACTGAGCACTGTGTTAGGATCTTAATCACATTATCTCCTTTCATCATCCCAACAGAGCAAGGCAGGTCGGTACTATTATTCTCAAACCCATGTGTTGTCGCTGTTGTTCAATTCCTCAGTTGTGTCCGATTCTTTGCAACCCCATGGACTGCAGCACGCCAGGCTTCCTTGTCCTTCACTATCTCCCAGAGTTTGCTCAAACTCATGTCCATTGAGTCAATGATGCCATACAACCAGCTCATCCTCTGTTGCCCCCTTCTCCTGCCTTCAATCTTTCCCAGCATTAGGGTCTTTTCCAGTGAGTAGGCTCTTTGCATCAGGTGGCCAAAGTATCGGAGCTTCAGCATCAGTCCTTCCAATGAATATTCAGGACTGATTTCCTTTATGATTCACTGGTTTGACCTCCTTGCTTACCGAGGGACTCTCAAGAGTCTTTTTCAGCACCACAACAGTTTGAAACCATCAGTTCTTTGGCGCTCAGCCTTCTTTATGGTCTAACTCTCGTATCTGTACATGACTACTGGAAAAAAAATGGCTTTGAGTATATGAGCCACCCAAAATGAATGGGTCATGATGGAGAGTTCTGACAAAACATGGTCCACTGGAGAAGGGAATGGCAAACCACTTCAGCATTCTTGTCTTGAGAACCCCATGAACAGCGTGAAAAGGCAATCCCATAGCACACATGAGTAAATCACGGCACAGCGAAGTTGAGTAAGCTGCCTGAGGTTTGGGCTAGACTGGGGGCTGGAAAGGGAGCCAGCACTCTCAGGCACTAAACTGGACCATCCACATCACGGTTCTAGGAGCAGGAAGGGGGTGGATGGAGACGTGTGTTTCTGCCTGTTGTTTGGCTTTTAAGGCCCCAGTAAGCAAGCTCCGTCCACACCTGCAAGGTGACTTCGTCTTTCTCTAATGTCTCCTCTGTCCTTTCTCTCCTCTCACAGAATACATCCTAGCAAGGCAGGTTGCCACGGGCTTGCACTCAGCGGTGTATTCACCATATTCCCCAGCCAGCCTGGTATGCTGTGACCAGTCACGGCAGCGGTTGGCCATAGGCAGCTAGGGCCGTCCCGCCAGGACCACCGTGCCGTCTTGCCCTGGCCCCACGCGGTGGCTTCCCTTTCGTCTAGGGAGATCCCTCCCCTTCGCCGCGCCCCCAGCCCACCTCCTCCTTGGATGGTTTCTCTGATTACTCCACTGAGGTCGTCCCTTTTCTCCTCTGGCTCCCTGTCTTCCAAGGGGGCCAGACTGTTAAAATTGCCCCATGCTGAGACCCTAAACACCCTTGGTAAAGGCAGATGCTCAGGGGCCAGCTGTCAGCACTCACAGCAGAGACGGTCACGCAGCTGAAGCCAGCGGAGCGTCAGCTCAAGTCTCAGGTGTGACTGATGAAGAAACGCATCCAACACAGGGGAACATGTGGCTCCGGCTGGCAGCTGGTGCACGTCCCGCTTCCCTGGGACTGAGATTCATGGGTGATGCCTTAACGCAGGGTCACGACCACAGGTGAGACTTGTTATCTCTTAACTTTCTCTTTAGTGTCAGGGGCGTGTAAAATAAGATTTTCTGATTCCTGCTCAGTGATACCCGCTCTATCTTTTCTGCCCTCGCCCTCGCCCAGGTCCCCCTGACAGTCCCCCTGACATCAGCAAGAGTCTCCTAACTCGCCCTCTTTGCTCTTCTCTCTCCTTCCCCCGTCCATTCATCCTTCACTGTTCAGCCAGAGAGAGCTTCCGAAATCCCAGGTTGGCTGAGGCGGCTTTCTGCCCTTCTCCTCCCCCTGTGCTGATCTTCCCGTAAACCATCCTCCTGGTCCTTCAGGTCCATCACGAATCTCTTATGATGGTTCCTAAGGCCTTTCAGGAGGTGCAAGGCCCCGTCCCCTTCTCCAGTGTCTCCCCCCGCTGCTTCTTCACAGGGCTTCTGCTCCAGTCAGAGCAAGTGGCTTACTGTTCCCTGAAGCCAGATGCTCCTCTGTGGCCCCAGAGTCTTTTGCTCAAGGTCATGGGCACTCCTTGGGGACAGAAACTAGCTTATCATCTCCTTATTCCTTGATCTTTAGGAGATGTTTAACATCTGTCAATAAAATGCATGGAAAGAGAAATAGACGGATGGATGGATGGATACTATTTTGTACTTCTGAGATCCACTGGTTACTTGTTAATCCTTCAGGGCTTCGTTATATTTAACTCGTCCTCTTTCGTGACTTCCTCCCTGGATCTCAGTGCCACCCCCCACCCCTGCCCCTGTCTAAATAGGTGCAATCTCATCAAACCTTCTATGAGCCCAGGAACATCAGGACACTATGTACCTGCTGTGTGTGCGCTCCCACATGAGACTGCCCTAGCCAAGGACAGAGTCCACGCTTGATATGTGAGTGTACGCCCCGCGCCGAGCACGAGGCCCTCAATTTTAATGACTAAATGGACTGTGTAACTGTCTGACCAAATCAATGAATGAAAAAGCACAGTGACATATGCCTATGGTCATACGGAAAATTAGGGAGATGACCCAGAGCTAGGTCCCGGTGTTCACACTTCCAGTTCTCTGTTCTAACATTTCCCAGTGGAGATTAAAAAAAAAAAAAACTAGAGATTTTACTAGTTTTAGACTTTTTTCCCAGGGCTCTGGAGTGCCAGGAAGTACCCCAAGCAAAGTGCTATTCCGAAATAACCAAACCAGAATGTGTTCACCTGTGATGCCAAACTCAGTTTCTCATCAGTGCTGTCTTCTCTGGAAGAAAGTTACCAAGGTCATCACTAGCTTAACCTTAGATCCTGAATGATTAGTTCAGAAAACAGATAGTAATTTGCAACAGCATGAATGAACCTGGAGGGTATTATGCTAGTGAAATAAGTCAGACAGAGAGGGATGGATACTGTATGTTATCACTTATCAGTTCAGTTCAGTCGCTCAGTTGTGTCCGACTCTTTGCGACCCCATGAATCGCAGCATGCCAGGCCTGCCTGTCCATCACCAACTCCCGGAGTTCACTCAGACTCACGTCCATCGAGTCAGTGATGCCATCCAGCCATCTCATCCTCTGTCGTCCCCTTCTGCTCCTGCCTCCAATCCCTCCCAACATCAAAGTCTTTTCCAACGAGTCAACTCTTCGCATGAGGTGGCCAAAGTGCTGGAGTTTCAACTTTCGCATCATTCCTTCCAAAGAAATCCCAGGGCTGATCTCCTTCAGAATGGACTGGTTGGATCTCCTTGCAGTCCAAGGAACTCTCAAGAGTCTTCTCCAACACCACAGTTCAAAAGCATCAATTCTTCGGCGCTCAGCCTTCTTCATAGTTCAGTGGAATATAAAAAAATAAAACAAATGAATATAACAAAACAGAAACAGACTCACAGGTATAGAGAATAAACTAGTGGTTACCAGTGGGGAGATGGAAGGGGGGGCGGTGGCAAAAAACAGGTAGGGAATTAAGAAGTACAAAGTACTATGTATAAAATAAATAAGCTATAAGGATATATTGCACAGCACAGGGAATACAGCTAATCTTTTTAATGACTTTAAAAGAGTATAATTTATATAAATGTTGAATCACTATGTTGTACATCTGAAAGCTAGTTTTAAAAATAATAAAATAATGTTAAAAATAATAAAGAATTTTAAAAATAGCAAAATAATTTTAAAAGACAAAATATATATTTCTTAAAAGAAAAAACTGAAACAGGCAATGGCGACTTGGAACGCTGTCGGTAGCATGGAAGATAAGAACACATTTTAGAGTTGGGAGCAGCTGGGAATCATGGAAAGAGCCTGAGGTTAGAGTGTATTCCCAACCCTGTTACTGATTTACTGTGTGACCTTGAATGAGTCGCCTGGTCTCTCCAGGTCTTGGCTCACACTCTGTAAAATGAAGAAACCAGAATATGTTGTCTCTAAGGCCCTTTCCCAGTTCTCAAATTCTATGGGTGTCTGTAGAGCTCATTTAGAAAGACACGAGAGACATAGAGGTTAATGAAGAAGACAGACTTTTTCCAAGGAAGTGGTGAGTAGTAGGTTTATTTCCTAGGCACTTAGCAATCAACAGCAAAATTAGTAAAAAAAAAAAATAATAATATGAAAAAGAAACCTATTAGGTTCAAGATAGAATGAATCCACTTACAAGTACTGTCCTAACTAGCATCCCCACTGTGAGCTACAGCTTCCCTAGAAGCCCTCTGCTTCAGGGATCCCTAGCCCCTCCTCTACTGGAAACGTTTTTCCACCCATCCTGAGGGGTGGGATGGGTAAAGGGGACAGAGACTTGGCTCGTTCCATCTCTAGGGCCCAGCCCCAAATCCAGCCAACTGTAGACATGCAATAAGTGTAGGTTGGAGAAATAAAAATGGAACTTCCATTCCTAATTATCAGTTTCATTTATGATGAAATTCAATTACAGCCCTTCCCAAATACCTGAATATAAAATAGACCTCTTAGCCAATACACTGGTATTTCATGGTTCTGCACCTTTAAAATGAAAGGAGGAGCTTGAAAATGTTCCCTTTTGAGGGCAGGATTTAGATTTTCCAAGTGCTTTTGGATTCATTATTAACTAATAATCAAGTAATCCCTGGTACTTTTGTAGAGTTTTATAGTTTATATAAGACTGTCATATTCATTATCTAATGTTCTGTGAGACAGCAGCTATTATGCCCATTTCACAGATGAGGAAACTAAGGCTCAAAGAGGCCAAATGACTTGCTCAAAGTCTCACAGACAGTCAAGGCTGCGCCAAGGCTACACTCCAGGTGGTCAGCCCTCGACACCACAGTCAGGGCCACCTGTGCCCCCTCACTGACTCCTCTCTGACCCACGCTATTGCTGCCAACAAAGCAAACCAGGGAGGCCTGCAAATCTGCGGGTCTACTTCCATCTTGCTTTTCTTTCTCTCTTCTTTTCTCCTCTTAGTCTTTCTTCCACCTTCAAGGAGAATGTACCTTGCTGAAGCCCTGAGAATGGTTTTAAGGTAGAGAAAGAAGAATTGAAGGATGGGGGGAGGAGAGAGGGAAGAAGGAAGGAGGAAAAGAAAGGGGGGAGGCAGAAGGTAGGTCCTTGCCACACTGCACAGAGCTTCCACATGGATTTATTCAATGCTCTTAAGAAGCTTCGGAGACAAGCCTGGGATCCCCATTTTACAGATGAATGAACTGAAACTTACATCAATCTCTTGCCCAAGGTCACACTGCTAGTAAAAGATACAGCCAACAAATCTCATGGTCTTCTTGAGATTTCATTCTACAGAGCTGACAACTGGATGGGAAAGAGAAAGAATAAAAACTCAGAGTACATTCAGATCATTTCTCCCCTCCCAAACTGTGAGGTTGAACCTGTTCTATCAGATAACAGCAATACAGGCCAATAATTTCAATTTATAAAGGTACAATAGAAGCAGTGAGCAGTGCCTCTCTGCTTTTGAAAGATGTGGTTCTATTAAAAGTATTTAATGCCACATGATGTAGTAAAGTAAGGACCCATTTTGCAAATTCTGTTATCATGTTTCATCTTCATGTCTGCCATTTTAAAGAGCTTTCTCTGTGAGTTAGACTAACTTCTAATTAGCATCCTTTTAGAGTTTTACAGCTTCTGATTGCTTACAGAAAGCCAAAAGAAAAAGGAAAGAAAGCTACAAGATGTAATTTGGTGAAGGAAGCAAAGTCAGTCCTTCTACAATATACAGAACTGATTCTTTTGGGTGACTTGGCTTGGAAAGGCATTCATTGCAAAGGAAGGAACATTTGCTAAGAGTCTGGTACTTGGCGTGGAGAAAGGGCTGACAGAGAGATGAATAGCGTACTTCTTGACTTCAAGGAGTTCGACATCTGCTGGGGGAGATGAACCTGACCATTGCTAACTCAAGTGTGAGCCTCACCCAGTGAGTTCTGTAATGTTCCTCTCCCAACTTCTACTACTGAAGTCCAAAATTTTAGCCAGTTAGCAGCTACCCTTTTTGTGTGTGTCAAATTGAAAAGGTATCCCTCTACATCTCTTAATAGCAAATTCCACCACAATGATACTGTTATTTCTAACAACAGCAAGAAGCATTTGTATAGTGCCTCAGAGTTTACAAAACCCTTTTCTACTCTGTGTGCCCTGAAACCGCAGATTCAGAGATATTTAAGTCAGGTAATATTTTTTCATTTGAAAGTATTTATGTTCCATTTTCTACAACTTGCAAATTTGAGAGATTACCTTTTCCAAATATTATAAAGAGAACCCCCTGTGGGCCATTTCCAGCTGTGCCAAAATGCACGCTGACACCCTTCAAGTATTAAAAAGAGCAAGCAAAACATTTCAACCATTTTAACTATCTGAACCAAACCAGTGGGGAATGCACATGACTCTGCAGAAACAAAGAACATTATTCAGCAAAAAAAAAAAAAGACATGCACTCTGCATTTAGGCTATAAAATAATTTTTTCCCCTAGAGCATATTTTTAGATCATTGAACTGCAAGAATGCTGAATTCTTTCTGAAACAAATTGATTATCAAGAATTACTGAAACTGTGTTAAAAAATAGCAACTAATCTAAATTCCTTGTCTGACAAGCATTAAGGAAAATTATGTACTCATAGCCATAAGCGGGATGTGTTGTATGATTCTCATACATATTGAAACTGTTAATCACATCAAAACTAATAATTTTGCCCTGCTAAGTTCTTACTTGGTACATCAGATATTTTAATTTCAATCCTCAATGCATGGATTCAGGAAACCATTGAGTAGTCAAGGCTTAAATGCTTAGAGGGGCCAGCACGTGTGAGCTACTATCCGGGGTCCTGCATTATACCTCATCTTGCCTTTGTTGTTGTTCAATCCTCAAGTTGTGTCCAACTGTTTGGCACCCCATGGACAGTAGCATGCCAGGCTCCTCTGCCCTTCACTATCTTTCAGAGTTTGCTCAAGTTCATTCCATTGAGTCAATGATGCTATCTAACTATCTCATCCTTTGCCGCTTCCTTCTCCTATCGTCTTCAATCTCTCCAGCATCAGGGTCTTTTCCAGTGAGTCAGCTCTACGCATCAGGTGGCCAAAGTATTGGAGCTTCAACTTCAGCATCAGTCCTTCCAATGAATATTCAGGGTTGATTTCCTTTAGGATCAACTGGTTTGATCTCCATATAGTTCAAGTGACTCTCAAGAGTCTTCTCCAGCACCACAATTCAGAAGCATCAATTCTTCAGGGCTCAGACCTTAGGATATGGTTTTCTCCCCTCCCTGGGAAGGCCAGACTCAGAGTTGGCATTTAGAACCCTGCTCTGACTCCATTACTATATGACTAATTATGTGATAAGGGACAGATGACTCAATCGATGTCTTTCAACCTCGATGTCTCCAGAATGTAAAGTGAACAAGTTGAACAAGAGGGCTCTAAATTCCAACATCCTATGTTTTGGTAGATTAAAATTGCCAAAATATTAATATCTGAACAAGTGGCAGACTTCTCAATTTAATTCAGTATAACATTATTAAAGGTCATGTTTCATATTCCGTGTACTGTGCTAGGCTCTAAAAATACAACGATATATTGGTTACAACCTTTTTGTTTAGAACAGACAAAAACACACTTGCTTATGTGGGGAAAGGGTAGTCATAATGGGGTAACCTGTAGGATTATAGTTGGGACTAAGGAAGAATTGGAATGAAAATCTGTAATACTCTCAGACTTTCTTTCTTTCTTCTGTTTTATTCCAGATGAGTTTTTCTACTCAGAATGTGTGTGATAGACAGACTCTAAGATGATTCTCAATAAGACCAACCTCTGAACACTCATAACCTTGTATAACCTCTCCTTGAACGTGAGCTTCTCAGTATCAGGATATGGCAAAGGCGATGAGATACCACGTCTGAGATTATATTGCAGAAGACTATAACACCTTTCTTGTTAGCACATTTTCCCTTGCTGGCTTGGATAAAGTCAGTGGACATGTTGGGAAGGCTCAAGTGGCAAGGAATTGAGAGCAACCTCAGCCAACAAGCAGGCAGGGAGAGAAGGTGGCCTCTGGCCAGCAACAGCCAACCAACCAAGACCCTCAGTTCTATAGGCTTCAAGGACCTGAGTTCTGCCAATAATCGTACGAACTTGGAAAGGGTTCCTTCCCCATTTGAACCTTGAGATGAGACTTGGACACTGATGGACACCTTGATTGTAGCTCTCAGATGAAATTCAGGAAATCTGTGCCCAGATTCATGAACCACAGGAACTCTGGGATAGTAAGTGTGTGTTGCTTTATACCACTAGGTTTGTGGTATTTTTTGTTGTGCAACAGATAAATATCACACGGGGCTTGACCTCTAAAATCCCCAGACTCACATCTCAAAATTTGGAACCTGGATGGATCTGAAGCTCACTTCTTCTCCCTTCTTGTTCAAAAATCCTAATGAAAGGCTGTATTTGGCCAGCTTGCATCAGGTTTCTACCCTACTAGTTACCAGGGGATTGGAACCAGCACGAAGATAACAGCCTCATTCATACCAGTATAACAGAATTAGATACAATATTTTCCAGAATAAGAGCAAGTGTGGATGGGCAGAACAGTGGCTGTCCACTGCAAAGGGTGAATAGTATAAGCATGTTGTTTTCTCATAATCTAGGGATAGATGTAGATGAGTTAATAGTTTATGAAAATGCAATAGTTTATGGGCTTGGCCAAAGTACTGGAGTTTCAGCTTTAGCATCATTCCTTCCAAAGAAATCCCAGGGTTGATCTCCTTCAGAATGGACTGGTTGGATCTCCTTGCAGTCCAAGGGACTCTCAAGAGTCTTCTCCAACACCACACTTCAAAAGCATCAATTCTTCGGCGATCAGCCTTCTTCACAGTCCAACTCTCACATCCATACATGACCACAGGAAAAACCATAGCCTTGACTAGACGGACCTTATGGGCTGCAGTTTAGGTCAAAAACAGACCGTTCACACAGACAGTCAGCAAAGACTGTCTAGGGAAAGTAACACCAAGATAGAACCTGAAAACTGAATAGGAGAAATCCAGGTTAACGAGGGGCAGGTAAGAACGTCTCAGGGCTAGCCAACTGGTGCTCGTGGTGAAGAATCTGCCTGCCAGTGCAGGAGATGTAAGAGACGTGGGTTGGATCCCTGGTTTGGGAAGATCCCCTGGAGGAGGAAATGGCAACTCTCTCCAGCATTCTTGCCTGGAGAATCCCCTGGACAGAGGAAGCTGGTGGGCTACAGTCCATAGGGTTGCAAAGAGTCGGACACGACTGAAGCACCCATGCATGCAAGAATATCTCAGACACAGGGAATATCATGTGGAGAAGCCCAAGATTCAAAGAAAGAGTGGAGTATTTGGTGACTCCGAATATTTTTAATGCAGTCCAATCATAGCACAGAGAGTGTGGGGAAGTGCCAAGAGGGACGCTGAAAAAATTTGTCAGGGCTGGAAAAATTTGTCATATTGGTCAGCGTTCTCATTGAAAAATCAAAGATTCGATTCCATTCATTATCTCATGGGGTTAAGACAACATGCATTCAGAAACCACATAGCCACAGCTAATACTGAGCACCCCAGGATGCCATAACAGCCAGTGCCCGCCACTTGGCGCCAATCACCCCAGGCTGGATGCCAGAAGCTGCCCCAGAGGAATAGATTTCTCCTCTGTTGTGCCTGTAGACACCATCTCCTGGGTTGTGATCTAGACTGATGCCTCATGTAATACTTCCACATCCAGTTCTCATGGGGGGATGGGATCGAAAAAGCCCAGGTCACGTGCCTGCCTCATAGCTGCTGTTCATGTTGGTTTTCATTCATTCATGGGAATGTGGGTCTCATGTGTGGGAACTGTCAAAGGGTAGACAGGTTTCCCAAAAGAAATTAGATATACAATGGAACACTGCTGCTGCTGCTGCTGCTGCTGCTAAGTCGCTTCAGTCATGTCCGACTCTGTGCGACCCCATAGATGGCAGCCCACCAGGCTCCCCCATCCCCAGGATTCTCCAGGAAAGAACACTGGAGTGGGTTGCCATTTGCTTCTCCAATGCATGAAAGTGAAAAGTGAAAGTGAAGTCGCTCAGTCATATCCGACTCTTAGCGACCCCATGGACTGTAGCCCACTAGGCACCTCCATCCATGGGATTTTCCAGGCAAGAGTGCTGGAGTGGGTGCCATTGCCTTCTCCGCAATTGGAACACTACTCACTCACAAAAAAGAAGAAAGCTTTGGCATTTGCAGCAACATGGGTGGACTTGGGGGGCATTGTGCTTAGTAAAACACATCAGATGGAGAAAGACAAATACTCTTCGAGATCACTTACATGTGGAATCTAAAAGGTACAACAAAGTAGTGAATATAACCAAAAAGAAAACTCACAGATATAGAGAACAAACCGGTTGTTGGGGAGAGGTAAAATGAGGATGCGGGTGTTGGAGGCAGAAATTATTGGGTAGGCTCAAGTATAAATTGTACAACGTCAAGAATATAGCCAATATTTTGTAATAACTGTAAAGTGGAAAGTAACCTTTAAAAAAATAAATAAGTTCTGCCAACAACAGAGTGGAATAAAGCAAAAAAAGTCTGGAGTGACTACATCCCCAGTTGAGTGTTCAGATGAGACCCCTGGCCCTGATGGGCACATTGTTGCGGTTTTGTGAGACACCTCGGAAGCAGGGGACCCATGTAAGCAATGCCCATATTTCTGACCTACAGTAACTATTAAAAAATAAATGTGTGTTCTAAGTCATGGCATTGTGGTAATATGTTACACAGCAATGGATAACTAAGGCGGCGACTTTAGATATGTCTTAGTGCCACTGATCTGTGTGTGTGTGTGTGTGTTTTCTCTACAATGGAGGGTAATACCTGAACCACCTCTCAGTTTGGTAGAAGGAGTCATTAAAACAACACGTGCAGGGCCAGCTTTCTGCAAGTCTGCTGGTAGGTGGTCCACTGACGGTAACCACCGTTGCTGCCCCAGCCACCACATCAACCATGCACAAAGGAAAATAGCCGTCAGTACATTTTTACAAGCTGCACATATTGGCTGCTTAGTGAGAGAATCAGCGGGGCTTCCCAGGTGGCTCAGGAGTAAAGAACCCGCCTGCCAGTGCAGGAGACACAGGAGACGTGGGTTCAGTCCCTGGGTTGGGAAGATCCCCTGGAGAAGGAAATGGTAACCCACTCCAGTATTCTTGCCTGGAAAAACCCCATGGACAGAGGAGCCTGGCGGGCTGCAGTCCATGGGGTTGCAAAGAGCCAGACATGACTGAACACACACACATGAATCAATATGGCTCCATGAACTGCTCCCAGAAATTTATCTCCAGAACAGGGTAAAAAAAATACAAAAAAAATAAAAAAAACCCTCTAGATGCCTTAAGCCCCTCACTTCCCCAGGTTGGCCCTGACTATGCATGCTTCTCAATAACACTGCCCCAAAGGAATCCCTGGTTCCGGTACTGCGGTTGGATTTGTGATACATATTAGTTTGTCTTATACTGAGGGGAGAAGTGCAATGCTATACTCGCTTTTCAAGGCAGTGTTTTCCCAAGTTACTGTGGAAAAAAAAACACTTTGCATTTTCTTTATCGCTCTTCCATCATACTTAACCCCCAATGCAGATTATAACCTTTGGATGTTAGTCACTGTCCAGTTGTAATACTTAGAGTTAACAGGGTAAACATTTATTCTGTACCGCTTTGCCAGAGAAGCTTGGCTGACCCGACAGTTTTTAACTCTGTAGGACAGAACTTGCTGTACGCGTGCTTTCTTTTTGTTGTTGTTGTTGTTCCGTCTTCCCCTGAGGAGTATTAACTCAAAGTCATCGCGAGAGACCCATTGCTGCCTGTTGCTTTCTGTACTATTAGTTTGCATCTCTCCTCCTTTATAACTTCTCCAGCTATTTGATGAAGCATATACACTCTCTCTCTCCCTCTCTTTCTCACCACACACACACACACACACAGAGGATGCCAGCCACCTCTAAAATGGCAACAAATAAACACATTTTCATTTTTACTGATTACACTTGCATCCACCTTTTCCTTCCTACTCAAGCAAATCCCATGGACGGAGGAGCCTGGTGGGCTGCAGTCCATGCGGTCGCTAGGAGTCGGACACGACTGAGCGACTTCACTTTCACTTTTCACTTTTATGCACTGGAGAAGGAAATGGCAACCCACTCCTGTATTCTTGCCTGGAGAATCCCAGGGATGGGGGAGCCTGGTGGACTGCCGTCTCTGGGGTCGCACAGGGTTGGACACGACTGAAGTGACGCAGCAGCAGCAGCAGCAAGCCAGTTGCAAGACTTGCTCTTGTAACATAAAAACTGCTATGAAACACGGTTAGTGAGTGATCTTTGAAAGGACTTCAGGAAACCGGAATGGGCTGGAAGCGAACAGAGAGGCTCCTTCTGGACTTGTATATTCACTGGTTTCTAAAAATGTAATGGATTGCAATAATGTTTTAACAGGGAGTTGACAGTTAAAGCTTAATAGTTTAAAACACGACAGGTAAGAAATGAAAGAACATTTGTTCTTTGTTCAAAAGTAAGCACAGTGATTATTTTGAGTGGGTAAACTCTGAAAATAACAATAATTTTAAAAATACTAGCCATTTAGAAGGCAAAGAGATAAGTCAGACTCTGCTTCTTTTGTAACTCTTAAAAAGGAGAAATAATTATTACTTGAAAGTTCTGCATGTATGTTCATTGATGTAACAGAGCACATTGCATTTTATTAGCTAAAGCCTTTTCTGATCAGATATTTTACTGTTACCATTAAATTAATGACTTCTAACAACCTGAAGTAACACCTGGAGTAACAGGCAAATTTGGCCTTGGAATGCGGAATGAAGCAGGGCAAAGACTAATAGAGTTTTGCCAAGAAAATGCACTGGTCATAGCAAACACCCTCTTCCAACAACACAAGAGAAGACTCTACACGTGGACATCACCAGATGGTCAACACCGAAATCAGATTGATTATATTCTATGCAGCCAAAGATGGAGAAGCTCTATACAGTCAACAAAAACAAGGCCGGGAGCTGACTGTGGCTCAGATCATGAACTCCTTATTGCCAAATTCAGACTCAAATTGAAGAAAGTAGGGAAAACCACTAGACCATTCAGGTATGACCTAAATCAAATCCCTTATGATTATACAGTGGAAGTGAGGAATAGATTTAAGGGCCTAGATCTGATAGATAGAGTGCCTGAAGAACTATGGAATGAGGTTCGTGACATTGTACGGGAGACAGGGATCAAGACCATCCCCATGGAAAAGAAATGCAAAAAAGCAAAATGGCTGTCTGGGGAGGCCTTACAAATAGCTGTGAAAAGAAGAGAGGCGAAAAGCAAAGGAGAAAAGGAAAGATATAAGCACCTGAATGCAGAGTTCCAAAGAATAGCAAGAAGAGATAAGAAAGCCTTCTTCAGTGATCAATGCAAAGAAATAGAGGAAAACAACAGAATGGGAAAGACTAGAGATCTCTTCAAGAAAATTAGAGATACCAAGGGAACATTTCATGCAAGGATGGGCTCGATAAAGGACAGAAATGGTATGGACCTAACAGAAGCAGAAGATATTAAGAAGAGGTGGCAAGAATACACAGAAGAACTGTACAAAAAAGATCTTCA
>SJYT01083754.1:281591-328443 GCA_006410635.1 Cephalophus harveyi
AAACTCCAGTACTTTGGCCACCTCATGCGAAGAGTTGACTCATTGGAAAAGACTCTGATGCTGGGAGGGATTGGGGGCAGGAGGAGAAGGGGACGACCGAGGATGAGATGGCTGGATGGCATCACTGACTCGATGGATGTGAGTCTGAGTGAACTCCGAGAGATGGTGATGGACAGGGAGGCCTGGCGTGCTGCGATTCATGGGGTCGCAAAGAGTCGGACACGACTGAGCGACTGAACTGAACTGAACTGAACAACCTGAAGGCAATGGCACCCCACTACAGTACTCTTGCCTGGAAAATCCCATGGACGGAGGAGCCTGGTAGGCTGCAGTCCATGGGGTTGCGAAGAGTAGGACACGACTGAGCGACTTCACTTTCACTTTTCACTTTCATGCACTGGAGAAGGAAATGGCAACCCACTCCAGTGTTCTCGCCTGGAGAATCCCAGGGACGGGGGAGCCTGGTGGGCTGCCGTCTATGGGGTCGCACAGAGTCAGACACAACTAAAGCGACTTAGCAGCAGCAGCAGCAGCAACAATAACCTGAAATATTCATCAGCTAAGTTTACATTTTCCAAGATTAAAAATCTTGAGACCATTGCTTCTTTATCTGTTTAATGGGGATAAAGAGGTGTACTTGCAGCATTTCTGTGAATTTTAGGGTGAAATAACGTATATGAAAGTGGCTGGCATAGAATAGAGGTTCGAGAAATGCTAGTAATGATGATGAAGATGGTGATAATGGTAAACACGATGAAAAAACTTCAGCAGAAATTTGTGTATCCTGATCATTCCTTTTGAAAGGTTTCTTAACTCAGTGAAACATCTTGGGACATTTTCGTAAATGGGTTATTCATGTAATCACCCTGGCAATTAAGCATGCATGTGTTTTATAAGATACCTTTTCATAAACGATTGGAAGCCCCTCCCTCTTTATTTGTTTAGAGGACTCGATTGCAAGGAAACCAGCTTCCTTGAATAGGATTTGGTTTTAGGCAGTCTCCAATAGGCCAGGTCAGCTTCTGGCCAATTTGTTGGAACAAATAAAAAGTCTTAGCAAGGATCTTGATCAGAAAGACAAGGTACGAAACCTTCTGTCTTCTTTGTAGGCAAGTGATTTCTCTCTCACACGTGACTGAGGGGACAGCGCAACGGTTTGTCTAACAGTAGCAGATGACGAGCTTAACCTGGTGTGTGTGGAGGAGGGGGCAGGCGCAAGGTCTCTGATCGTACATCAGCTCTGTGGCACGTTATCTCTTAATGACCATGGCTTCCCTGTCATTGGAGAGTATTTGTCAGCTTTTAGAGCAATTAACATTATGGATAGTTGAAACTAAGGAAGAATGAATGACTTCAACAACCTTCACATTTTCAGTAATTTTATGGAAATGTCTATTTTATGGGAAGATCTCCCCAGCAGAACTAAATTACTACATTAATGTAGTAATCCTTGGAATAAGGTAATATGTACTTGACTGTACATGGGGAGATTAATTTAATAATACTTTAAAATTTTACCTTGGGAGCTTCAACCAAGAATGTTGACACCAGGTAACTATCAATAAAATATCTAGGAGTCATTGTATTTATAATTATCTGGGGACCAGGCTATTAGTACCTTGCACCCTGCACTGTAAGTTGTTGTAAACACACACCAATCAACCCTCATTTAAGAATTCAATGCCATTCAAGCTATGACTAAGGCAGATGGTAAAAAAAATAGAGCAAAGTTGAGGTTCATGGGCTCTGGAGCCGGGAACAGAGGTGAGGTTGGAAACGTGGCCTCAGCACTGAGATTAGACAATCCACATCACAGACAGACAGGACAAAGGAGTAAGGGGCTTAGGGATGCCTGTGAAGGCAAGGAATGCTGAGAGGCTTTTCCCGAGGCACCTCTTTTGTTTATCGCCAGGTGGAGTCTCCAAGCATTCTCTCTGCTCTATTAAAATTCTGCGTAAACACCAAGATTCCCCCTAGCTGGACAGCTAGCAAAACTTTGGTTCAAATGGGTTTTGAGCGTGATTAAGTGTCTGAGAATGGATGCGTCAGAGCTTGAATAACATCTGAATGCTTCTCAGGAAAAAGCTCTTAGGGGTGTCTGTCTCTCGACTGGGGAATTCTGCCAAAGGCGACCTATCAGTGCATACCTTGATTATCTAACTGTCACCAGAAAGCAAAAGCACCAGCAAGAAAAATACGAAATGGAAAAACATGAAATGTGTTTGTTGCCGCTGTTGTTTTATTTTGCTTGGGGAAAGGGATGAAAACTCAAGGCAAGCGACAAAGGCTTTAGGAAAATCGGTACCTGGAATTCACCATGGTGTGAACTGGTATGGGCCAGGAAGGATCAGAAAGCAGTCCTTCGTGTGGTCATTAAGTACAGTATTTAATCAAGTTAGTCTTTGCCAATGCACTTCATAAGGGGTCCTTCTCCTTATCTGGCTGGAAAATCTTTGCTTCTGCACACAGGCTGTGGATTACTGCATAAAAATGTTTCCTGTGTCCATCACGGTGTTTGCAAGACAGTCTGAGGTGGGGGAACTGACCCTGTTTATACATAATCTAGCTGAGGACAAGACTGTGAAAGGGCCACAGACTTTTTTTTTCCCTCTAAAGAGAACATTTTGCTTTTCTTTGCAATTCTACTTGGAAAGAAAACAAATTTCTGTTAACAGCACTGTGCAGCAACGTTGCTTTCTGGATAAGTGCACCTGGCCGAGTGAGTCTCTCCCTGCCTTTGGGATCTACCAGATATTCATCACATTCTGGCCGAGCGAGCGGGGGCACAGGCCACCAGCTTCTTAAGAGCAGCTGCCCTGTCCAGTTCAAGGTCTGGCACTGAGTGTTCTGAATGACGCCCCTGAGGACCCCGATAGAAGCTTATGTGCGTGCAAGCTAAGTCATTTCAGTCGTGTCCGACTCTTTGCAACCCTGTGGACTGTAGCCTGCCAGGCTCTTCTGTCCATGGAATTCTCCAGGTAAGAATAGTGGAGTGGGTTGCCATGTCCTTCTCCAGGGAATCTTCCTCACCCAGGGATCAAATCCATGTCTCTTTAAGTCTCCTGCATTGGCAGGCGGGTTCTTTACCACTAGCGCCACCTGGGAAGCCCAACAGAAGCCTCAGTTCAGTTCAGTTCAGTCGCTCAGTCGAGTCCGACTCTTTGCGACCCCATGAATCGCAGCACGCCAGGCCTCCCTGTCCATCACCATCTCCTGGAGGTCACTCAGACTCACGTCCATCAAGTCAGTGATGCCATCCAGCCATCTCATCCTCGGTCATCCCCTTCTCCTCCTGCCCCCAATCCCTCCCAGCATCAGAGTCTTTTCCAGTGAGTCAACTCTTCGCATGAGGTGGCCAAAGTACTGGAGCTTCAGCTTTAGCATCATTCCTTCCAAAGAAATCCCAGAGTTGATCTCCTTCAGAATGGACTGGGTGGATCTCCTTGCAGTCCAAGGGACTCTCAAGAGTCTTCTCCAACACCACAGTTCAAAAGCATCAATTCTTCAGCGCTCAGCCTTCTTCACAGTCCAACTCTCACATCCATACATGACCACAGGAAAAACCATAGCCTTGACTAGACGGACCTTAGTCGGCAAAGTAATGTCTCTGCTTTTGAATATGCTGTCTAGGTTGGTCATAACTTTTCTTCCAAGGAGTAAGCGTCTTCTAATTTCATGGCTAACAGAAGCCTACCAAAGCTAAATTAGTTTATTTCATAGGGAATTCCTTTTAAACACACAGTAACATGTGAGCCTTGCAGGTACATCTGTGGCCCAGAAACGATCTACCCTCATGCATCAGTGAGAGTACATGTGAACGCATCTTCCTTGTAACTGAGGCTTGGGTGTAAAGACTTCCTGAAAAGGTTCACCTCTGTTAGTCGGTCAGTCGTGTCTGACTCTTTGTGACTCTATGCTCTGTAGCCCGCCAGGTTCCTCTATCCATGGGATCCTCCAGGCAAGAATACTGGAGTGGGTTGCTATTTCCTTCTCCAGGGGATCTTCCTGACCTGGGGATTGAATCCAGGTCTCCCGCATTGCAGGCAGATTTTTTACCATCTGAGCCACCAGAGAAGATAATTGCCTGAATCTGCCCATCATCTGTCTTATATTAAACAGGCAGAGGAAGCCATCACTCTGTTTGATGGACTTCAGGTCTGGTGATGAAACACTGTAGGCCTGATGTCCTACTGAAGCTGCCCTGAAGATTGATTTATTCTCTGATAGTTGTGACTATATGATCAGCGGGCACTGAAGAAATGTGAGTAATTGTCATTAACTGCTTGATCCTTATGATCTCAAAGGGACCTCAATGATCATTTGGACTCTTAGCCACATCACTGCTTAGCACGACTTCAGCTTATGTTGAATACCCCCAAGTGATGGGGAACTTCCTGCCTCCCAAGGCACCTCATTTGGTGTCTTGTTGAGTTGCTAAGTCTTGCCAGACTCTTTGCCACCCCATGAACTGCAGCACGCCAGGCTTCCCTGTCCTTCACTTTCTCCCGGAGTTTGCTCAGACACTTGGTACCTCAGTTGGTTAGTCAGTTCAGTTGCTCAGTTGTGTCTGACTCTGCGACCCCATGGACTAGAGCAGGCCAGGCTTCCCGGTCCATCACCAACTCCTGGAGCTTGCTCAAACTCATGTTCGTTGAGTCAGTGATGCCATCCAAGCATCTCATCCTCAGCTATCTTGTATCTGGTATCTTGGTATCTGGGTTGCTCTAATTCAGGGGTTGGCAAACTGTTTTTCAAAGGGCCAGATACAGAATTATTGAGGCTTAATGGGCTATACAGTCCCTGCAGCAAACACTCAACTCTGTTCTTGTAGCATGGAAGGACAATACATGAATGAATGGGCAGGGTGTGCTCCAATAAAACTGTTTACAAGAGCAGTCAGAGGGCCAGACATGGCTGTCTGTGAGCCTTAGTTCATCGATCTAAGTGTTAGTCTTCCTTGTCCTGAAGAAAAACTGTCTCCCTGATGGTTCAGTTCAATGTTTGGGGGCCACGCATAAAATCTAACGCAAGCTTTCCTATGATAAGAAAGACCTTCAGCTGTTTGAAGTTTCTCTGGTGGCTCAGACAGTAAGGATTCTGCCTGCAACATGGATTCAATCCCAGGGTTAGGAAGATTCCCTGGAGAAGGGAATGGCAACCCACTCCAGTAGTCTTGCCTGGAGAATTCCATGGACAGAGGAGCCTGGCAAGCTATAGTCCATGGGGTTGAAAAGAGTCGGACACAGCTGAGCTGTTTGAAGGTGATAATACCCTCTTTCCAAGTTATCTGTTTTCTTTTCTCCCACGGTCCTCTCTCTCTTCTGTTGTCCCGACTCCAAGTCTCTCACCTCTTCTTTAGTGTGGTTGGTGGAATTCTTTTGATAACCACATTAAAATGGGTGTTGGAAAGGAAGGAGTCAGACCTAAAGCTTCCTTTTCTAGGCAGGAGAGTGTTTCATTTTACCTGCTCTTCAAGAGCCTGCCCCTTACCCCCCACCCCACCCATACAGGCCCTATCTTTAACCCTGGCTGTCTTGTTAGCACCAACACTGCTCATTTCAGATGCTACAATTATCAGGACCAGACCAGCCAGCCTGGAAGAAGCCCCAGGTTCAAGTCCTGGGCTCTGCAAGTTACCAGGTTTGAGGCTGAGGGACCATCCCACCAAGGAAATCTTCCTCAATGCCCTGAATCCAGGGAAGAGCCCCTCTTTTGTGCAACCAGATGGCCTGCAGTCAGCACAGCGCTGAGCCCTGGTCCTGCCATCACTCCCCACCGCTGACTGATCTCTTTCCCCTCCAGAGCCAGCAGAGTGCTGGGCACATGGTAAATGTTCAATAAACATATTATAATATTAAACATGCTATTTCAATATTGAGTGAATGAATGTACCAATGAATGAATGAGCTGTAGAAAAATTCTGAGAATGGGTGAGGGGGCCATGTCTCCTCTGCATACCATGTACCACTACACATCGCCAAGGTTGCTCTTGCATTAAGGGACTCGTGTGATGAATTCTGTCCCTGGCAGGGGCCTGCAGAGCGCTGAGGCTGGCAGGGATCATGACCCGTGGCCCCTGTGAATGATGGGAGGTGCCACTGTGGCCTGGAGGTTGCCTGGAGGCTGAGTCCTCTCTCTGGCTCCCTGCCCCACTGTTCCTCCCTCCCCATTCCCCACCCCAAGGCCCTGGCTCAGCAGAGGGTCCTGCCTGCGTCTTCATAGAAGGGACCAGCTTTCACAGATGCCGTGGCTTCCCCAGCTCCTGTCCAGCCTCTGGCTTTCCTGTCTTGGGTCTCAGCCCCTTCCCACATGAGCTGCTTGTTCACAGCTCTGTGAATTTCTCCCACTCATTCCTCCCGATCCTCCATTGCTGCTCCTGCCCTCTCTACCCTCCAGTACCTACTCAAGCCTAGAGACTCAACCAAAATACCACCTCCTCTGGGCAACTAGCTACAGTCCTGCAGACAGAGGTCTGCATTTATATCACCTTGTCTTTTCTTCCAACAATAGTATTTGGAAATCCCCATAAGATGGGGTCTCTTAATTCAAAATAAAATTGCGAGTCTAATGATGATAGCGATCAGTCAGTTCAGTTCAGTTGCTCAGTCGTGTCTGACTCTTTGCAACCCCATGGACTGCAGCACGCCAGACCTCCCTGTCCATCATGAACTCCTGGAGTTCACTCAAACTCAAGTCCATTGAGTCACTAATACTATCCAGCCATATAATCCTCTGTCATCCCCTTCTCCTCCTGCCTTCAATCTTTCCTAGCATCAGGGTCTTTTCCAAGGAGTCAGTTCTTCGCATAAGGTGGCCAAAGTACTGGAGTTTCAGCTTTAGCATGAGTCCTTCCAAGGAACACTCAGGGCAGATCTCCTTTAGAATGGACTGGTTGGATCTTTTTGCAATCCAAGGGACCGCCAAGAGTGTTCTCCAACACCACAGCTCAAAAGCATCAGTTCTTCCATGCTCAGCTTTCTTTATAGTCCAACTCTCACATCCATGCATGACTACTGGAAAAACCATAGCTTTGACTAGATGGACCTTTGTTGGGAAAGTAATGTCTCTGCTTTTTAGTATGCTGTCTAGGTTGCTCATAACTTTTCTTCCAAGGAGCAAACATCTTTTAATTTCTTTTTTTCTTTTTTTTTCTGTAGCCTGGCAGATAAAATAAGGAAATGGTTAGGAACATGGATTCAGGGGTCAGGGAGACCAGGTTGCAACTCCCAAGTCCAATCATTTGCCAGCCACGTGACTTTAGGGAATGTATATAACCTTTCAGAAAATCCCTCAGAGAAGGGTTGGGGCTTCTCTGGTGTCTCAGTGCTAAAGAATCTGTCTGCAGTGGAAGAGCCACAGGAGATGCACGTTCGATCCTTAGGTCCCCTTGAAGATCCCCTAGAGAAGTGCATGGCAACCCACTCCAGTATTCTTGCCTGGAGAATCCCATGAACAGAGGAGCCTAGTGGGCTACAATCCACAGAGTGGCAGAGTCAGACACTGCTGAAGCAACCTGGCCCACACGCATGCAGAGAAGGGTTAATGAGGTTAAAAGGAGCTCTTGTAGATAAAACCCTTAGAATGAATACGTGGCATGAGTTAAGCCCTCTAAAGATGTCCTGAGGCAGACCCAGAGGACAGAGGGCTTATCTAAGTCATCTTTGCATCCTTGGTGCCTAGCATGCAGCCTAACCTCTAGGGGACACTCCTGACATGATTTAGGGGGGCAGTTCCTGCACTGCAGTGCAGATGGACATCATGGAAAGACGTGGCCCTTGGGACTCACGAGCTTCCTCAGCCTCAACGTGTTCATATATTTCCCACCTTTACTGAGAAAAGCATGAGGAATAACAATATGATGCAGAGGAGGTCCTGCCTGTTGCCTTTTTGCTCCCCTCTGCCCCCACCATACACACATTGTAAAGGATGAACGTGCTGGCTTTGACTTTGACACAAGCCAATTATTTTCCAGATCTTGTGAACAGTGAATGAGATGTTTGTACTGTCAAATCACATTTCCCCACCGGCTGCCTTGTTTCTTGGAACAGGGGGGCCCCAGTACAGGCTGTGCATGGAATGTAAGCTCTGAGCCTGTATTTATTGTCGGCACTGGGCTCCCTGACCAAATCAGATGTCCAATTAGAGCTGCATATTGGAAAGCCTAGGCTGAAGGAAGAGCCAGCTGCCTATATGGCACCAGGAAGCAATCCTTCTGGAGCTTCTGCAGACCAGCCGCCAGGCTGCCACCACCCATAAAAACTGATTGGAAAGTCAGAAATGTTGCTCTCGATTGCACTGGAAGATGCTGGATCTCAACTGTGGGGCATGGGCTGCGATGCCAAGTGGTTTTCTCAGAAAGTGCTGCCTTTGGACCTCTGTTCCATTTTTTATGTTTTTTTTTTTTTCTTTTTTACTTATCATTTACAGCTGTTCTGGGTCGTCACTGTGCGTGTGAGGGCTTTCTCTCATTGCAGTGAGCGGGGCTACTCTTTGCAGTGGTGCAGGGGCTTCTCTCGTTGCAGAGCATAGGCTCTGGGCACGTGGGTTCAGCAGGCATGGAGCACAGGTTCTGTTGCTCCACGGCAGGTGGAATCTTCCCGGACCAGGGGTCGAACTCGTGTCCCCTGCATTGGCAGACAGATTCTCAACCACTAGCCCACCAGGGAAGTCCCTGGACCTCTGTCTCTTAAGATACAGGATGGGTTTGCAGGGTTTTTCAACAAGAGTTACTGGCATCTCAGCAATGCGATGATGATGGCGATACTAGTAACTAGGAAACGTCTGGTTACAGAGCCAACAAAACCCGCTCAGGCCATGGTATTTTCTAAAGCCCCTCGGGGGTGGGATCTGCCCTGGTGAGAGCCCCTGCTAGGATGTGGGCGCTTTCTTGGACGGGGAGATCCTTCTCCTCTGTGGGTGAGCTGCCTCTTTCTCCTGGCAGGCTCACCAGAGAGGACAGTAGGGTGAAAAAGGGGTATGGGCTTGGTCCGGGGGGGAGGCAGCAGGAATAAGAGGTCCTTCGAGGAGGAAGGAGGTGAGGCTGCCTGCACCCAGCTGCTGAAGAGCGGCAGTGGGGATGTGGGTGCTGGGACATCAGGAAGCCTGGGTCTGCTTGCTCTGAGGCACCCAGTGGACCTGGACAGATTGTCTGTTTCACCCGGGAAAGCGGTTCCTGCCTGCGATGAGGTCTTTCACAAACTCTTGCCCACTTTCCTTGGCTTTGGGATGAATTTTGGGGGTCTCCCAGAGGCTCAGGCTGTAGCTTTACAGCTAACACGTGTTCACATTTATGGTGCACCTTAGGTGTTAACACTTAGCTACCAGGTCTGGGGAGGAACACAGTTTTGTGGAAGGTGGGAAGTAATTTAGCACACATTCCACATAATGCAGGCAATTGGAAGGGCCCCAAATCTCAAAATAGGAAGGTACCCGAGTCAGATTAAAGGGCCCTCCCCCAATGTCGGCAACTGGATACAGGGAGGGGGCAGGGTGGGGAGCTGCCAACACAGGGCTTGGTTTGAACAGCACGAAGCTGTTCCCCACATCTGACATCCCGGTCATCTGTTGGGCGTTAAGGAAGGAGGAGCTGAAAGCAGCGAGCTGAGTGACCCGGGCTTCCAAGAGGAAGAGACAGTCAGCGCAGCGCAGGAGCAGAAATCCAGGAAGGAGGGAGAGAGAGACCAGTGGAAGGAGGAGGCTCCTCCTCCACCCGCGTCCCCAGGTCCCCAAGTATGCCACGTGGGTGGGAGCGTGTCGCACACACCCACGCGCCCACTGCCACAGTCCTCGCGTGCCCGGCCCGGCCTGACCCTTGTCTGAGCGCCTGCGGGCGCCGGGTCTCCACGGGCCACGTCGCCGCCACCTGCTGCTGCAGCCCGAGCAAGGGGGAGGCGCATCTCCGCGGCGCCCCCCTCCCCATCCGCCCCGGCTCGGTGCGGGCCTTCCCCCACCCCGCCTCCTCCAGGCCCGGGCTGGAGGACTTCCTCCCAGGGGCCCGCTGCAGGGACCTCGACGCCGCCAGCCCTTCCCTCCTTCCCAGCCGGTGCGCACAGTTCCGCGCGCGGCAGATTGGGCACCCCGCGGCCGCGATCGCCGTCGTCGCCGGTAAGCAGCTCTCGGGGACCCGGGCCGGGGAGGGGAAGCGAGATGGAGGGGGTGGGGGGGAACGGCCGCCGGACCGGCCATGTGCTAAAGTTTCTGGGGCTCCGTGCCCCACCGGGCGGGCGCGCAGAGCCGGGCGCAGCGGCGCGGTGGGTGGGGCAGCGTGGTCCTGCCGGGCGCCCGCCGCCCCCGGACCCGCGGGGCGCAGCTCTGCACGCACTCACGCTCTCTCTTCCTCTCTTTCCCTCCGCGCCGCCTCCCCGAGGTCCTCCTGCCGAGCCCCGCGCGGGGCATGAGGAGCCCCGGGGCGCCGCCCGGAGACAACCCGGCTGCGCGCACACCTCGCCAGCGGCGGACGGGGACATGAGCCGCGCGCACGGGGTCCGGCGCCGGGCGGCCAGCCCCAGCCGGCGGCGGGCAGCGGATCGGCGGTGCCCGGGAGAATGAGGCGGGAGCCGGCGGCCGCCTCCTGGTTCTCCACCTCGTCTTCCTCCTCCTCCTCCTCTTCGCCTTCCTTCGGCTTGGGCGCCCCGGGCTCCGGCCGGGCTGTGGCTCTGCTGCGTGCCCCGCGCGCCCCCCCGCCCGCCTCCGGATGCGCTGCTCGGTAAGCCAGGCCCTCCGCCACCGGAACAAAGCCCCTTTGCCACGGAGCCTGGAGGCTGCCTCTGAGCCCCTGCCTGGCCCCCACTCACCCAGAGCCTGCCCGCGGCGCTTCCGATTGAACCTCTGTATTCCCCCATTCCCCAAGCCCTGCCTGGAGGCCGAACACTGCCGGGCTGCATTCGAGACCTGGTGCCTGCCTGGGCCATCAGGGAGGTGGATACGGGCTTGACACGCAGGCAGGAGACCTGTTTGGTCGAGATAATGACATAGTCAACCTGGGTTCAGTCTCATCATTTGTGGGAAGGAGACGACTCATGTATAGTGACCTGGAAAAGGGTGTCCAGGCTGTGCAGGGCAGGGAGCCTCCAAACCACCCAAGGAAGTGGGTTCCCCTTCTTCTCTGGCTCAGATGAGGAAACTGAGGCCCAGGGAGGTTGATGACTTAGTCAAGGTCACAGGGCCGTGAAGTACAAACCAGGGACCACAGATTGGCAACCAGGGAGCTCTTTCCCTGCTCCCTGGAGAGCTGATCCGTTGGTAACAAGTGGGTTCCCCTTCTTCTCTGGCTCAGATGAGGAAACTGAGGCCCAGGGAGGTTGATGACTTAGTCAAGGTCACAGGGCCGTGAAGTACAAACCAGGGACCACAGATTGGCAACCAGGGAGCTCTTTCCCTGCTCCCTGGAGAGCTGATCGGTTGGTAACAAACACACCTGTCCCAGTTCTCCTACTACCTGCTTTTGTCTGGAGTTGCTGCGTCCGTGTGAAAATACTCGTGCTGATGAGTATCTGCTCGGATGACATAAATCGCTGGTGGCTGTATGTTTTCATCCCTCCCTTCATCATGCAACTGCTCAGCCTTAATGTGAATTGTTAAGTGCTCGGCCACTTCTGTTCAGGTGGGAGGAAGAGATGTTCCCCTGGGTGCTCTCTTTCTTTTCTTCTTTTTCTCCCAGACCACTTAAAGGAGAAAAAGGTGGGCATTGGGATCCTCCTGTGTGCTTCTGCGCTGCGTGTGCCTAGCACATGCTTGGCCTCAGAACGGAGTCCTGAACCTTCCTGGAGGGTGAGGGCTCCTCAAGCCTCTTGCTCCTGGTTGTGTAAGTCTTGGAGATGGTTACTTAACCGGCTGATCCCAGATGGCCACTGTGTAGGAATCAGCCCTGTTGGAAATTTCATCTTGGCTCATGTTTGCCAACCCTCCTTGTCAGCAGAACTTCCCACAGCTCAATCCAGAAGAAAAGGAGAGGGGCTTTTCATGTAGATTGGAAGCCTTTGCTTGCTCCCAGCTCTCCGGCTTTGCCACTCTTAACTGTCTGCTTCAGTGCACTTAGAGCGACCTCAAGGGGGAAGCCGCACAGCGTCGTTTGGTCCTCATCTGAATGGCTTGTTTAATCGGTTGAGTCAGCAAGTGTTGGACCTGGTTGTCTACAGGACTTGGATGGTCCCGGTGTCAGGGCAGGGAAGGGCCATCGGTTTCCCTGATAGTGAAATGTCAAGAGTTACACTGGGTGAACCCTCAGATCCCTTCCAGTGAAATGATTCTTCAAGTGGAAGAAGGGTGGGTCACAGGCCAGAGCTGAGGTGTGTGAGCTAGTCAGACACATACATTTGGATGGATAGCTCCACACTGAATAGGTTGTTGATCTCCAAGAGCAGGACGTAGTGCCCGAGGGAGCTGCAAAATTCAGGTTGCATCCACAGGAGGTGAAGCCCAGGCCGTGCTTCAGTAGATTATTGGGCTAAAGCGTGATAGCTGTCAAACATCCCAAGGTGCCAGATTGGGGTTATGGGGCAGGTTAGGCATTTCATTTGGAGAGATGACATTGATCTCTAAGAACTGATGAAATACAGCACATCGACTGGATGTCCAGCCGGCTTGAAAGCGGCCAGCTGGTGAGCCTGCCTGTTCTTTCCAGAAGGACTCCATCGTAGTTGCAAGGTAAAACCTTCTCCGACTAACCCAGTAATGCCAGGAAATAAAGTGATTTTTAGACGCTCTTCTTTGCACTGTTTCCTGATTGTATTAGCGAATGGTGGCGCTGGCCTCAGCAGGTATTCAGAGGGTTTGTCACATGAAACGGGCCACAAGGCTGTTTAGACCTTGACTTAGTCTTTGCCTGTTGATTACAGCTAAATTCATCAACTTGACCTATGGGCTCTTAATGGAGTTGTCATAGGTCTTTTAAAGATCTGGATTAATGAACCTTTTAAAGTGTTACTGAATCTCCACTGAAGCAGGCATGTCCCACCTTTTTCCCCAGAAGCTAAGCTCCCAGTGGGTTTTGTGACTGTTTGTTGTTCACGGAACCAGAGCAGAACTTTTATTTTTGACAAGCTCGCAGGGTCTGTGAATGGCAAGTAACAGGTCTTGTGTGGGCATATTAATCTCCCAACGTTGTGTGTTTTAGCGCCTCACGTCTAACGGGTGAGGTTTTGAATAAAAATGAATGCAGAGAAACAATTTTCATGAAGTTACTTTTGAAAATGATAATGTAATTATGAGAGAACAGTTTTTGTGTCATATTTCATGCTGTTGCTACCCGAAGCCGAGTTTCACAGGAAAATGTTACCCTTGTTCCTCATCTATAGTTTTTAATTCATCAGTTCTCTCTTTATTTTTTTGCTCTTTTTTTTTTTTTAACACTTCCTGGTGGGAAAGTGTGCGATTGAGAACAAAATCTCATTTATTGGGCTAAAGCGTTTTCACTTCTGCTTTGTCTTAAACCCACTTCTTTTCTGGAAAATCTCTAAAGCGGACCTCTTCCATACCACACCTACAATGGCCTCACGTTCAAATATATTTCAATGCCTCATGTTTCTGTTGAGAGAGCAGGAGGGGTCTTATCACAAATGAATGACAAGACGTTTCCTCATGAGTGTCCCATTTCTAACTGGAGTGTTTAGGCCAGGAACTCTTGATTGGGGCTGACTAGCCCCTGCCTTGGGAGAACCCAGTTTGGACACTGTGGTACTTGTACAGGGTTAAGGATGTACACAGGTACTTATGGGCGGGGTGGGGCGGGGGTATGTAGAGAAAAGAAACATCTTCCAGAGGCCAGGAGACCTGGGAATTATTTGTGACTCTGTTAATTGGCTTTGTGACCTTAGACGAGTCATCCCCATCTTAGGGTCTTCATTTACGTCTGTGCTGTGAGCTTGTATGTTTATGTGTCTCTGTGTCCCTGGGCATGTGTGTATATAAGTGCCAGGAGGTCCTCTTCAACTCTTAAGCCCGAAGAGTCCTCGGAATCTAGATGCAGCTGGTTATTAATAGCTCCAGAATGCTCTGTGCTTTAAGGTTACATAACGTTTCCTATTAAACATCCATATAAACAGTAAAGAATGGGCCATTATAAACAATCGTCTTGATTATCCTAAGGGGGAGCACTACCCTGAGTATGTGATGAAACAACTTTTCATCTCAAAAACAGTGATGCCAGGTTCCCCATCAGGGCACCTTGCAGGGTGGTCTCGGCATGCGTCTGAGAGGGCTGAGCCGGGACCCTCTCTCGGGTCCCTGTGCCAGAAGCCGCAGGAGCCCTTACGTAATGTGGGCCCATGGAGTAGGAGAAATGCCACATCTAACTGTATAGCTTGAGGTCCAGGGGCTGTGGAGGTTTCTCCGTCGTCTTTTCAGGCTGTTCCTGGAAGGTAGGAGGGTAAGTGTGTAATTACCGTTTGCAGTTGTTTTGAAAATGGAAAGTACTTTAATTAGAGCCTTGAATTCAGCTGAAGCTGAGAAACGGTGAGAAGTTTGTCGATTTGGCAGTGGTGTTTTTGCTGGGTTCCCTGGGCAGGCTGGCTTGTCACATTTAAGCAGTCTGCGGTCAGAGGTCAGCATTCCTAGCGAAGCTGCAATTGTTGTCAGATAAAGAGGGTGGAAGAAAGGAACCACCAGTCTTTACACATTTAATCCTCCCGACTCTGCTGCAAAGTAGGTCTTATGAACCTCTGTTCTAGATTCAGAGCCCGATCTCAGAGAGCTGCACTGTGTCACTCAGGGTCACACAGTTCATGGAATGGCAGAAAAAAGCACGATTTCCAGGGCTGGGGTTGAAAACACACCCCCGCCCTTGCCCCTCAGACTTCATTGCCGTGGGTGCTGCAGTGTGTCTGCAAACCAAATTGTGTCTTTCTTGTCCAATTTCCAAATAGCACCATGGCACAGAGAGAGCGTGTAGCTCTGATGTAGGTAACATGGGTGGTGGTGGGGAGCTATCCAGTTCTTGAAAGACTTCTGCATTCAAGACGTTGAATTTCTTTGAACTCTGTGTCGAATGTATTAGATTCGAAAGATAATTAGAAGTAAGTCAAGTATTACCCTATAAAGGTTAGAGTTGGTGGTTCTTTGGAGGAAGCTAAAACAACTCTATAGATCCCACGTCACCCTGGGAGCGATCACAGGCTGACACGTGGGATATTTTGAAAGGCAGTGCCAGCCTGCACCTCCCAAAAAGGGACACAGACTAAAAGTTATGCAACAGAAGCTTCCGAAATGAGTATGACTCTGGTTCCAGGATGCCACACAGGTTAATCCTCTCACACACAACAAAGGAGAGAAGGAAGTAGGAGGAACATATAAAGGTCCACCTCCAGCTCTTAAGAATTTCCAGGGCTTGGAGGAGGGAAGTCAGTTTCAAGAGCTTTTCAAGCCCTGGAATAGAGATGCAGTCATAGCCGAAACTTGGTGGAGCCTGCAGAAGCCCTCCCACGTTAGTGTAGCTGTCACTGTCTTTGGTGATAGCTCCACAGATCTGGAAGAGTGTCATCCACACCCAGGACAGGAGACTCCAGAATCCCGTCTGCAACGCACAAGTTTACACAGACGCTAAAGGGAGCTCATTGAAATCACCCGTCCTTATATTCTAGCAATGATACTCCAGCTGACTGTCTTCACCAGCAGTTTAAATTCCTTTCAGCACTGATTCTGGCCTTGCCCACACCAGAGCAAGTGATGTCTTAACAAAAAGGACCCTCCCTCCATCTCCTCTGGATTCCTAAACGGCTTATATGCCAGGAGCATCGAGATTTGTGATAGGTGATTAATGAGAAAAAGCAGACAGAATGAGCTGAAAAACTCAATTGTGATTCATCTGTCATCGGTAAAGTACCAAAATGTCTTAGCAGCCGGCACAGTGTTTTTGATTTGGTGAACTAGAAATTGCATGGTTTGTCCCCAGTGAGACCCATAGAGACGCATAGACCCATCCTGGGTAGGATGACACTGTTCCAGATCTGTGGCGCTATCAGCAAAGATGGCAAGGTTTTACCCAAACCTTGAGTGAACAGATTCCTGGTAGCTTCGGTTCTGGGCCCGATTTTTAGTATATGGTTATTCAGTGACAGAGAATACAAAAGGGGCAGTACAGAGGCTTTGGAGGAAGGTGAGGGTGAGGCAAGAGGGCAGTAAAGTCCCTGGCCTCTGATTGGTGATTCCTATGAACAGTTATTTGGGGCCCAGTAAGTAGAAATGATTTAACATCCATTTCCAGCATCGAGAATCACAGAATAAATTTACTAAAGAATTCTAGATGTCTCATGCCATCTTTGTATGTGGCTTGTGACAAGTGTAAATGAAATCCTACATGGGGTTAAAAAGCCTGCACCTTTGTAAACCCTTCTGGTAGACTTCGAGGACTTGTCATAGTATTTGCTAGGCTGAATGCTTCTGCACTCCGCATCGTTGAAACCAGAATCACAGGTCAGATAGGGTCTTGGGGAGGGTCTGTGTATTCTCACTTGCTTCAGTTTCTTAATAAACTGTGATGAGCCACTCTGTATGCCTCATTTAGCACCTCCAAGCAGAAGGAATGCCCAGGGCTTCCTGTTTTTTCATCATCCCAGCTTTTGAGCCTGTATCTGCTAATATAGTCTGGGAGCCTGACCAAGACTGTCTCATTCTGCCACAGATAAACCACGCAAGTCACATTGGCCTCAACATGCACCCCCTTCCCCAATGAAAGATTCTTGATTTTTTTTAAATTCAGAAGATAGATGATAATGACAGTCACCATCTTTTAATGATTGGTATTAAAGTCTTTTTTTAAATAAAGTGCATGTGCCTTGAGAGCATCATGCCTAAACTGGAAACAGTTTATGAGCACATGTTCTTATTAACTTGGTGAGAGGGCTGTAATGAAAACTTCTAAGAGAGTTAGCCTGGCTTTGCAGTGTTAAAACTCTAAAGATAGACATGGAAGCTTGCATTCTCCACCTGGAAGGCAGAAGTGGAAGGATACACTTGTTCACTATAAGGGAAGGCTGAGGCTTTTCACAGTTTTACCGAGATAACATGGGTCTGAAAATCTCTGTAGATGCTGAGGCTGCTTCTCCACGAGGTCTGGTTGTCCTTGGCCTGCTCCAGGACATCCCTGTGGAGCTGGAGAGCTGCCCTGTCCATCTGTCCAGGAGTGTTGCCATCTCTTCCGTCCTGTGTGCCTCTCTGGGCCTGCTTGGTCACTGAGATCCGCCCCCATCATTCTCCCATCGGATGGGTGTTGGTCATCAATGGCCGAACAAAAATCTGCTGTACACCAGCTCTGTCTTGGCACTGCTGGGCATTGGGGCCAAACTGGTAGATGATGGAGAGCTGCAGTATATCTTTGCGTGGCTCCTGTAGGCCTGGGGGGGCACCCCTGCCCATCTGCAGTGGAGCAAGGAGGCCAGTGAGGAGGCCCAGCCGGGAGTCAGGGGGCCTGCTTGTCAGCCTGGCTCCCCCTCTCATCTCACCTGGGCCCCTGAGGACAAGCCTCCATCCCACTCTGACTCTCCGCTGGCTGTTAGGTTCAAGGATTGAGTCATAATGTAGGGTTTTTCCCAAGTGGGATACAGTGGGGCCACTTCCATGAAAGCATCTGGGGAGCTTACTAAAATACAGATTCCTGGGTCTTGTTGTGGACCTACTGAGTCAGAACCTTAGAGGGTGGGGGCCCAGAATCTGTATTTTTAGCACCCTCCCAATAATTCTTAGCTCAGGAGCAATAAGCAGGTGAGAACCCCTGGCTCTTGCAGGTGGTTGATCACTCATGCCCCTTCCTGCCCCCAAACACCTAGAATACGGCACCTGACTCATACTGACCTGTCTCTCCACCTCCACCCCAGCTGCTCTTATCTCTCTCACAACCTTTTGTTCTCCTTCCTCACCCCCTCCCCCCCCCTCCCCTCTCCCATCCTTTTGTTCTCCTCCCCCCCCCCCCCCCCCCCGCCCCCCGCTGCCCTCGACTGTTTGCTTTCCAGCCGCCGCCGGAGGGAGCCTTCTAAAGGATCGCGGTCTTCTCTGCTGGGAGCTCGCCAGTGTCCCCGAGAGCATTGACAGGGGCTGTCTCCAGGGCCCTGCACGACCTCGCCTGCCCCGCCCCTTGCTTCTCCCCTTCTAGCCGCACACTGGCTTCCATGCTCTTCCTGAAACCCTCACAACTGCCTGCAGCCCTGTCACTCTCCAGGAGCCCACGGGACCTGGGGGCTGGAGGGGAAGGGGGCTCAGCAGGTGGGGAGCAGCCCTGATGAGCTGCCATGCTCCGTGCCCCCATGGCTTTGAAACCTTGTCCAGGTGACGCTGTCACGCTCACGGGGCCAGTCTCAGCTTCCAGGCCCTCTGCCACATACGCATTGTTTTAGGAGCAGCCCTTTAACTCAGAGCACCGTATTATAGGGTGATTCATCCCTGATGGGGTCCTCGAAGTGGGTCTGGAGTTCTCTTCCAGAAGAATTTTTCTCAAAAGACCCTGATGCCATTCCTTCCACTGGGCGAGATGTTTCTTCAGCCACAGTTAATCCTGGGGTGGGGGCTTGCTGTCCCTCCTTCTCTTCCTTCCAGAAACATGCCCAGAGCACCAGCTATGTCCAGGCACCATTGCAAGTCCCCCATAAATGGGAGATGCAGCAGCTCTGGCGTCTGCTTGCTTTCGTCTCTGACGCTGGCTCTTGCTTTCATGCAGATGAAACAGTGAGGCCTGGACCGGAGTCCTCTGGCCTCCGTCTTCCACTGAGGAAGAGGTGGAAGGTTTATCAGAGTGGCTTTCTTGGGGCCTGCATGAAGCAAACCACACTCAGAAATATTGTGTGCTGAGTAGGAGGGAGAGATGGACCAAGATTTGTCTCCAAGCAGAGCTGAGTGCATGACCTGGTATAGAGATGGAAGATATAAAGATGATCTTAGATGGGTCAACACACAACGTTAATTCAGGGTCCCTTGAAGCCAGTCTGCCTGGTAGTATATTGCTTGAAAAAGGCCATGCAAACCTCAGACCCTTCTGGGTCCTGCCCACAGTAGGTGCTTTTCCTTTAATCTTGCGGAAGGAAGCATGTTCACTCTTAGCATCCATCTTGCACATTCCTGCAGTGGACCCAGGGACCAGGCCGTCACTAAGAGCCCATCAGGAAGGATGGTGTGGGGATGGAGCCTGGTAAGATGCTCTTTGTCTTCAGTGGACTCAGAGGCATTTGGGGAAACGTGTGACTATCTGTAGCTAATTAAAGTGGTTGATGTGCACTGTGAAGGCAGAGGTGGGTTTAGATGGGGGAGGGTGGGGGGCATTTGCCATGAGTCTTGAGAGATGAGTAGGGATTTGTCAAGCGAAGACGAAGCGCAGAGGCATACCAGGCAGGAGGGAAGAGGAGAGCAACGGGGCAGAGGCTGGGCCATTGCAGGTAGATAGGCAGGTGGTGCAAGGCTGTAGCATCGGGCTGCGGGAGCACAGGTGAGTCAGTCCTGGCCCCGTGGGAGTGTGTCTGGAAGACTGGGTCTCACAGGTGGTGGGAGCCATGGGAAGTGCTTGAGCGAGGGTGTGGCTTTTAACAAGATAGCTGGTGATCCTGTTTCACACTCCCTTTGTAAAGTCTACATTCCAGTGAAGGTGTGTAGAACACACAGACGTATAGAAAGAAGACATTGTCTCTGCAGGATGAGCGTGACTGTCTGGATGAGCGTGATTGTGACCTGCACCCTGCTGCTGCTCTGTATCTGTTGAGGGGTAGATACAGTCTGGCCCCACTGCCCAGACCCCAGCTCCACCGACCCTGCCGGACTCCGAGGGAGAGCAAGGTAGCTGCTGGCTGCGGCACTCGCTGCCCAGCCATAGTGGCCTCCGGCCAACAGGAAATGGAGCGGGCAGTGTCCCAGCCTGATTCACTGAGCCATGGGTCTCCCCGCGACTCTGCAGGCACATTCAGGCTGCTCCTGGCCTAAAAACGATGCTCCCAGACCTACATCCACAGCTCAGAGAATCCAGGGTGTGTGTTTGCCGCCGGCCTCCCTGAGCTCCCCCCAGTGATGGACTCGATGCGTGGGAAGAGGGTCAGTGTCAAGAACCCAAGCCCGTGCTGATCTAATCGTTAGCCTTGAAATTGGCATCCTTGGCAGGACAGGTGACTTCTGCAGAGCCGGTGGAGTGGGCACAAGGCAGAGGGTCCCAGGGGTCACTAGTGAATGTGGTTATGCCACTTCCATCCTCCACCTTCTTGTTGCTAAGAAAAAGAGAGGGAAATACAGAGTATGTCCTGTAGGCCAGCGGGCAAATTTTTAGCTGTTTCTGGGGAGTTTGGCCCTAGAAAAAGAGCCTTCCCTAGGGCAGGCTGACTGCCAGATCATGCCAAGGGCAGAGCATCATGGGCAGTTTGAAGAACTGCTGTCCGCTGGCAGGCTCACTGTCCGGGAATTTGGGCTGGGGGAAGGGACGCAGCTCCACCCTCTCAAAGGCCCCATTTGTAGGTCAAGAAATAGAGACCTGGAGAGGTAAAGCGACTGGCCCAAGGTCACACAGTGGGACTGGAGCCCAGCAGGGCATCAAATCAGTCTGGACCCGGTCATGATCTTTGAAGTTGGCCAGTGCCCAGGGTTGGCGCAAGTCCACTTGGAAATGGACAGTTTGTACTCACGCTGCTTTGCCCCCAACCAGTCAGGAAGGATGTGGCCTTCTCCTTGCTCCTTTGCCTTTCCTTTTGGAAGCCAGGCCCAGAGTCAGGGTTCTGGGCAACCCCAGTTGGAGGGGGCAGGGAGTGACCCCCTAGGTCTCTGGCCCTTTTGTGGTTCATTGCAGTTCTACAGCTTGTATGGATATGTGACTCGAGAGAATGGTATCAGCAAATTAGAATGCTTCTCAGGATCTGGGCATGCGTAGCACTGAGGCTGTGGTCTGTTTGGAGCTCGGGGTATCTGGAAAAGCCCCATCAGTCATCCAGGAAAGCCTGCCACCTAGATTCTCCAAGTTCCTTGGATGTACCTGAGTTTAGTCCAAAGCACCCTTGGTATCCCCATCGGTGTCTCCGTTCCTGCATGTCCAGCACCATGGACAGAGCTCGCTTAGCGTTGGCGTGACTCCAGGCCTCTTTGGGGCTGAGTGAGGGGTGCTGTGTGGAAAGGGACTTGTTTGATGAGCTTCTGTAGCAACCCGGCTCTCCCGGCTGTGTTTCACCTTATCAAGTAGGTGCTCCCAAATGCGTGAGAGCTGATGGATGGCAGTACTGCCGGCTGATTTCACAACAGTAAAACCTTCAAGGCTTTATTAGGCAGATATATAAGTACAGTTCCCGTTCATAAAATGCATCCGTCACAGCCCTCAGGAACGTGAAGGAATTGTTTGCAAACTTTCCCAGGTTATTACCCCCAAACTTGTTTGAATATATGTATTAGATAAATAATCTTGGGAGGCCTGTGTGTTACAGCAGTTTGGGACAGAGGTAATCTACCTGCTGGCAAGTTTCACAGGTTTCACTGCCTTATTTATACTTATTTTTAACGAAAGGAGAGAGCAGAGCTAAAAAATATTATCCTCTTGTGGAGGGAGGCTAAATGTTTTGGAAAATGTCTGAGTGCCATGCAGATAGGCAGGGTGATTGTTTTGAAGATGTTTTGAGTGTCTGACTTTAGTCCCTCTGCTTTTCCGGTCAAGAACATAGCCCCTCCCAGATGGGAATGGCAGTTCTTCAATGAGATTTTTTTTAAGTGCCTTTTACAAAACTTTCTTTACTTATGTATGGCTGTGCTGGTCTTCATTGCTGCACACAGGCTTTCTCTAGCTGTGGTGAATGGGGGCAATTCTCCAGTTGTGGTGCTCCGGCTTCTCACTGGTGTGGCTTGTCTTGTTGCAGGGCACAGGCTTTAGGAGTGTGGCCCAGTGGTTGTGGAGTACAGGCTTAGTTATCCCATGGCACGTGGGATCTTCCTGGATCAGGAATGGAACCCGTGTCCCCTGCATGGGCGGGCAGATTCTTCACCATTGGACCACTGGGGAAGTCCCATCAATGAGATTTTGATTACTGTCACGGGGCGGGGGGTGGGGGGGGCATGCGTGTTTTAGTTGAACCTGTTTTCGGAGTCAAGCCATGCAGAATCTGTGTGTTCAGTTTGCCTGAGTCCATCAAGCCCTGTTTCTCTTCTGTACAATGGTTGTAATAACAATGATAATCATAGCTTTTACATACTAGGAGCTTAGTCTTGGTGGAGACTGCTAAATGTCTTTCCATAGACTATTTAATCTGAGCAACAGCTCAAGAAAGCAATAACTTTTATCATTCCCATTTTACAGATGGGGAAACTAAGGCTTAGAGATTGCTGCCTATAAAACATCTCCAAATAGTGGCTTTTTAAACTTAATTTTTGCTCAGGAGTCTAGGGGCCGCCTGGGCTCAGCTAGATGGTCCTTGCTGAAGGCCTCATGTAAGACTGCAGTCAGGCTGTGGCTATGGCTGGAATCATCCAGAAGCTTCCTCACTTCCATGCATGGCGCTGGGCCAGGAGGATGCACACAGCCTGGGGGTGTGAGGGAAGGGGCTGGCACAGCTGAGGCTCCTTGGGTCTCTGGGCAGTCTCTCCATATGGTCTGTCCAGCAAGGCAGGCCAGGCCAGCTGGGACTTCCTGCACTGGCTCAGGGCTCCAGTGCGCATGTCCCAAGAGGGCGCCAAGGGGTGGAAGGGCTGGCTGTATCTCCCTTTTATGGTCTTGGAACTCAGCGTCACTTCTGGCGTAAGCTGTCCCTTAGAAGCAAATCACTCAGGCTGTCCACATCGGGACCCCTGTTGAAGGGAATTACGTTGAGGAATTTGGGACACATTTTAAGCCACTGTGGAGAGCTTGGGTGGCTTGTGCAGGTGGTGGTCTGTGGTCGGCGGCCGAGTGGGGTGTGACTCAGGCGATTGGACCCTGAGCATTCCGCTGACATTTACTAACACTGACCACCTTGCTTTGCGGGAAACTGGAGCTCCCTGAAGCCCTGCACCCTCCCGTCCGCCTTCTAGGCATCTTCCCTGAAGAAGCACACAGAGCTGCTAAGAGTCTGATGTCTGCTCGTTGGTTCAGAGAGGCGCTGGTGCAGACCACGTGTCATCACCCTTCCTCGCCGTCTCTTTTATCCCCTTGCCTCCCTCCCCTGCACCCAGGCCTCCTGCTCATTTTCACCGGCCCTTTTGCCTCCATGGGCCTTTCAGCCTCAAAAAGTATTAAAAGTTGTATCTCATGATTGAATTAATGTCACAAGGAATACTTTTGTATTATATATTGTAACATTTTCTTCTAAGCACAAAGTGGGTTTTTTTTTTTTTCCTTCTCACTTTAAAAGAGATGGAAACGTGTTCATGGGTCCTCAGCCCTGTGCTCGCTGCATTTCATGGAGAAGTCAGACCTCCCTGCACCTCCCTCCCTGCCTCCTTTCTCTCCCGACCCCCGCCCTCCCATCCCTCCGTGTCCTCTCCTCTCTTCTCCCCCAACCTGCACTGCTTCTCAGTTGATTCCGGTCCCTGCTCTGCAGGCCATTCTCCTGCCTTAGACCATGATGCCCGAGGTTCTTGTCTTACATCCTCTGGGCTGGAACCCAGAGGATGACTGGGTTTCTGATGACTCTGGGCCGCCTCTTTCACCTGGTCCTTCATTGGGGATGGGCCTTGCTTGTGAGAAGGGACTTAGGCAGGGGCTTCTTCCCCATCAGCCCACGAGCAGTCACCCCTGTCTGGTTCTGGTTTCGGGCTCTATCGCTTCTTGTTTTCCTGGAAGATTTAGAGAGATAACAGCACAGACAGATGACTTCTCTCCTGGCTGTTCCCGGGGAAGTTGTGCATCTTGATTGGCACATAGGGTGGCAGGAATCAGACACCCCACCCCACCCCAAGCAGGCCTATAATTATCCTTCCATCCACCCAGAGACTTTTCATTGAGCAGCTGCTCTGTCCCAGTAGGACCCACCCAGTGTCTGCCCTCATGGAGCCCAGAGGGGTGGAAAGACAGAAAAATCAACACGTGGATTATTATAAGCCCTAGGAGATGGTGGATAAGGAATCGGCATGTCATGGAGACCAAAACAAGAAGTGCAGTCTGGCCTCACAAAGGAGAAACAGTCACGGAAAAACCATCAGCTGTTGGGACGCCTCCCTTCCACCTGTCGGGAGCCTGGGGCCTCCCTTTACCCTGTCGGGAGCCTGGGGCCTTCCTTCGCCCTGTCGGGAGCCTGGGGTCTCACCATCTGGCACCTCCCTCCTGCTCCCATCTCTCAACTCTGGCTTTCTCTTCTGTTCCTCTGAGTTTGTGGCTCAATCATGGTCATCCCCAAATGGCAGCCTCAGCCCTATATCTGCATGACCTCACAACTCACCCCTCTCCTTGGGGGCCTAGGTTCCCAGGAGAGAAGCTGAGTGGCCTGGCTTGGGGGTGGGAGGCTTCTGGTCTAAGCACCTGTGGCTGGGCCTTGTGACCTGCACCCTGCTGCTGCTCTGTATCTGTTGAGGGGTAGATACAGTCTGGCCCCACTGCCCAGACCCCAGCTCCACCGACCCTGCCGGACTCCGAGGGAGAGCAAGGTAGCTGCTGGCTGCGGCACTCGCTGCCCAGCCATAGTGGCCTCCGGCCAACAGGAAATGGAGCGGGCAGTGTCCCAGCCTGATTCACTGAGCCATGGGTCTCCCCGCGACTCTGCAGGCACATTCAGGCTGCTCCTGGCCTAAAAACGATGCTCCCAGACCTACATCCACAGCTCAGAGAATCCAGGGTGTGTGTTTGCCGCCGGCCTCCCTGAGCTCCCCCCAGTGATGGACTCGATGCGTGGGAAGAGGGTCAGTGTCAAGAACCCAAGCCCGTGCTGATCTAATCGTTAGCCTTGAAATTGGCATCCTTGGCAGGACAGGTGACTTCTGCAGAGCCGGTGGAGTGGGCACAAGGCAGAGGGTCCCAGGGGTCACTAGTGAATGTGGTTATGCCACTTCCATCCTCCACCTTCTTGTTGCTAAGAAAAAGAGAGGGAAATACAGAGTATGTCCTGTAGGCCAGCGGGCAAATTTTTAGCTGTTTCTGGGGAGTTTGGCCCTAGAAAAAGAGCCTTCCCTAGGGCAGGCTGACTGCCAGATCATGCCAAGGGCAGAGCATCATGGGCAGTTTGAAGAACTGCTGTCCGCTGGCAGGCTCACTGTCCGGGAATTTGGGCTGGGGGAAGGGACGCAGCTCCACCCTCTCAAAGGCCCCATTTGTAGGTCAAGAAATAGAGACCTGGAGAGGTAAAGCGACTGGCCCAAGGTCACACAGTGGGACTGGAGCCCAGCAGGGCATCAAATCAGTCTGGACCCGGTCATGATCTTTGAAGTTGGCCAGTGCCCAGGGTTGGCGCAAGTCCACTTGGAAATGGACAGTTTGTACTCACGCTGCTTTGCCCCCAACCAGTCAGGAAGGATGTGGCCTTCTCCTTGCTCCTTTGCCTTTCCTTTTGGAAGCCAGGCCCAGAGTCAGGGTTCTGGGCAACCCCAGTTGGAGGGGGCAGGGAGTGACCCCCTAGGTCTCTGGCCCTTTTGTGGTTCATTGCAGTTCTACAGCTTGTATGGATATGTGACTCGAGAGAATGGTATCAGCAAATTAGAATGCTTCTCAGGATCTGGGCATGCGTAGCACTGAGGCTGTGGTCTGTTTGGAGCTCGGGGTATCTGGAAAAGCCCCATCAGTCATCCAGGAAAGCCTGCCACCTAGATTCTCCAAGTTCCTTGGATGTACCTGAGTTTAGTCCAAAGCACCCTTGGTATCCCCATCGGTGTCTCCGTTCCTGCATGTCCAGCACCATGGACAGAGCTCGCTTAGCGTTGGCGTGACTCCAGGCCTCTTTGGGGCTGAGTGAGGGGTGCTGTGTGGAAAGGGACTTGTTTGATGAGCTTCTGTAGCAACCCGGCTCTCCCGGCTGTGTTTCACCTTATCAAGTAGGTGCTCCCAAATGCGTGAGAGCTGATGGATGGCAGTACTGCCGGCTGATTTCACAACAGTAAAACCTTCAAGGCTTTATTAGGCAGATATATAAGTACAGTTCCCGTTCATAAAATGCATCCGTCACAGCCCTCAGGAACGTGAAGGAATTGTTTGCAAACTTTCCCAGGTTATTACCCCCAAACTTGTTTGAATATATGTATTAGATAAATAATCTTGGGAGGCCTGTGTGTTACAGCAGTTTGGGACAGAGGTAATCTACCTGCTGGCAAGTTTCACAGGTTTCACTGCCTTATTTATACTTATTTTTAACGAAAGGAGAGAGCAGAGCTAAAAAATATTATCCTCTTGTGGAGGGAGGCTAAATGTTTTGGAAAATGTCTGAGTGCCATGCAGATAGGCAGGGTGATTGTTTTGAAGATGTTTTGAGTGTCTGACTTTAGTCCCTCTGCTTTTCCGGTCAAGAACATAGCCCCTCCCAGATGGGAATGGCAGTTCTTCAATGAGATTTTTTTTAAGTGCCTTTTACAAAACTTTCTTTACTTATGTATGGCTGTGCTGGTCTTCATTGCTGCACACAGGCTTTCTCTAGCTGTGGTGAATGGGGGCGATTCTCCAGTTGTGGTGCTCCGGCTTCTCACTGGTGTGGCTTGTCTTGTTGCAGGGCACAGGCTTTAGGAGTGTGGCCCAGTGGTTGTGGAGTACAGGCTTAGTTATCCCATGGCACGTGGGATCTTCCTGGATCAGGAATGGAACCCGTGTCCCCTGCATGGGCGGGCAGATTCTTCACCATTGGACCACTGGGGAAGTCCCATCAATGAGATTTTGATTACTGTCACGGGGCGGGGGGTGGGGGGGGCATGCGTGTTTTAGTTGAACCTGTTTTCGGAGTCAAGCCATGCAGAATCTGTGTGTTCAGTTTGCCTGAGTCCATCAAGCCCTGTTTCTCTTCTGTACAATGGTTGTAATAACAATGATAATCATAGCTTTTACATACTAGGAGCTTAGTCTTGGTGGAGACTGCTAAATGTCTTTCCATAGACTATTTAATCTGAGCAACAGCTCAAGAAAGCAATAACTTTTATCATTCCCATTTTACAGATGGGGAAACTAAGGCTTAGAGATTGCTGCCTATAAAACATCTCCAAATAGTGGCTTTTTAAACTTAATTTTTGCTCAGGAGTCTAGGGGCCGCCTGGGCTCAGCTAGATGGTCCTTGCTGAAGGCCTCATGTAAGACTGCAGTCAGGCTGTGGCTATGGCTGGAATCATCCAGAAGCTTCCTCACTTCCATGCATGGCACTGGGCCAGGAGGATGCACACAGCCTGGGGGTGTGAGGGAAGGGGCTGGCACAGCTGAGGCTCCTTGGGTCTCTGGGCAGTCTCTCCATATGGTCTGTCCAGCAAGGCAGGCCAGGCCAGCCGGGACTTCCTGCACTGGCTCAGGGCTCCAGTGCGCATGTCCCAAGAGGGCGCCAAGGGGTGGAAGGGCTGGCTGTATCTCCCTTTTATGGTCTTGGAACTCAGCGTCACTTCTGGCGTAAGCTGTCCCTTAGAAGCAAATCACTCAGGCTGTCCACATCGGGACCCCTGTTGAAGGGAATTACGTTGAGGAATTTGGGACACATTTTAAGCCACTGTGGAGAGCTTGGGTGGCTTGTGCAGGTGGTGGTCTGTGGTCGGCGGCCGAGTGGGGTGTGACTCAGGCGATTGGACCCTGAGCATTCCGCTGACATTTACTAACACTGACCACCTTGCTTTGCGGGAAACTGGAGCTCCCTGAAGCCCTGCACCCTCCCGTCCGCCTTCTAGGCATCTTCCCTGAAGAAGCACACAGAGCTGCTAAGAGTCTGATGTCTGCTCGTTGGTTCAGAGAGGCGCTGGTGCAGACCACGTGTCATCACCCTTCCTCGCCGTCTCTTTTATCCCCTTGCCTCCCTCCCCTGCACCCAGGCCTCCTGCTCATTTTCACCGGCCCTTTTGCCTCCATGGGCCTTTCAGCCTCAAAAAGTATTAAAAGTTGTATCTCATGATTGAATTAATGTCACAAGGAATACTTTTGTATTATATATTGTAACATTTTCTTCTAAGCACAAAGTGGTTTTTTTTTTTTTACTTTTATCCCCTTGCCTCCCTCCCCTGCACCCAGGCCTCCTGCTCATTTTCACCGGCCCTTTTGCCTCCATGGGCCTTTCAGCCTCAAAAAGTATTAAAAGTTGTATCTCATGATTGAATTAATGTCACAAGGAATACTTTTGTATTATATATTGTAACATTTTCTTCTAAGCACAAAGTGGGTTTTTTTTTTTTTCCTTCTCACTTTAAAAGAGATGGAAACGTGTTCATGGGTCCTCAGCCCTGTGCTCGCTGCATTTCATGGAGAAGTCAGACCTCCCTGCACCTCCCTCCCTGCCTCCTTTCTCTCCCGACCCCCGCCCTCCCATCCCTCCGTGTCCTCTCCTCTCTTCTCCCCCAACCTGCACTGCTTCTCAGTTGATTCCGGTCCCTGCTCTGCAGGCCATTCTCCTGCCTTAGACCATGATGCCCGAGGTTCTTGTCTTACATCCTCTGGGCTGGAACCCAGAGGATGACTGGGTTTCTGATGACTCTGGGCCGCCTCTTTCACCTGGTCCTTCATTGGGGATGGGCCTTGCTTGTGAGAAGGGACTTAGGCAGGGGCTTCTTCCCCATCAGCCCACGAGCAGTCACCCCTGTCTGGTTCTGGTTTCGGGCTCTATCGCTTCTTGTTTTCCTGGAAGATTTAGAGAGATAACAGCACAGACAGATGACTTCTCTCCTGGCTGTTCCCGGGGAAGTTGTGCATCTTGATTGGCACATAGGGTGGCAGGAATCAGACACCCCACCCCACCCCAAGCAGGCCTATAATTATCCTTCCATCCACCCAGAGACTTTTCATTGAGCAGCTGCTCTGTCCCAGTAGGACCCACCCAGTGTCTGCCCTCATGGAGCCCAGAGGGGTGGAAAGACAGAAAAATCAACACGTGGATTATTATAAGCCCTAGGAGATGGTGGATAAGGAATCGGCATGTCATGGAGACCAAAACAAGAAGTGCAGTCTGGCCTCACAAAGGAGAAACAGTCACGGAAAAACCATCAGCTGTTGGGACGCCTCCCTTCCACCTGTCGGGAGCCTGGGGCCTCCCTTTACCCTGTCGGGAGCCTGGGGCCTTCCTTCGCCCTGTCGGGAGCCTGGGGTCTCACCATCTGGCACCTCCCTCCTGCTCCCATCTCTCAACTCTGGCTTTCTCTTCTGTTCCTCTGAGTTTGTGGCTCAATCATGGTCATCCCCAAATGGCAGCCTCAGCCCTATATCTGCATGACCTCACAACTCACCCCTCTCCTTGGGGGCCTAGGTTCCCAGGAGAGAAGCTGAGTGGCCTGGCTTGGGGGTGGGAGGCTTCTGGTCTAAGCACCTGTGGCTGGGCCCCTGGAGTCACGTGGCAGGGAGAGCTGACTGTCCTTATGTGTAACTGGGATGGTTCCCCAGGAAGCGCGTGCGGAGGGGAGGTTTCACTTCCCCATTTCATGGTGTAGCGTTGCAGCAAGCCTTTTGATGTCCGCAGGTGGGGAAATTTGTTTAATCAAGGAATCAGCATGAGATTGCCAAATTCTGATCTGCTCTCTGTTAGCATCCTCAGTTGATGAATACTAAGGAAAAAAATAGGAAGATTCTACTATTGGAATTTCCAAAGAGTATTTATTTTTCATTAATTCACTTAATTAAATCTAATTAATTAACCAATCAACATGTTCTTTTTGTTGCTAAGATCTTGGTCTCCTTAATGCCTGTGGGTCCCCCTTATCTGGTCTGTGAACTCACACTGGGGACCCATGGGCATTAAGGAGCCTGTAGAGGTCACTTGAAAGTGAACAAAAGTGAAAGTGTTAGTCACTCAGTTGTGTCTGACTCTTTACAACCCCATGGACTATAACCTGCCAATCTCTTTTGTCCATGGAACTCTCCAGGCAAGAATACTAGAGTGGGGTGCCATTCCTTTCTCCAGGAGATCTTTCCGACCCAGGGATCGAACTTGCCTCTCCTGCATTGCAGCAGATTCTTTACCATTGAGCTACCAGGGAAGCCTCAGAGGTCATGTAATGATAGTGACATGTGCTGGCACTGGGCTCAGAGCCTGACATGCACTATTTAACTCCGAGCCTCCCGTAGTCACTGTTATTGCCGCCACCTTGTGCGATGGAGAAAATGCAGCTCAAAGCCTTGTCCAGAGTGGCACAGATGGCACGAAAAGGAGTGAGATTTGATTCTAGGTATTGACTCCATAAAAAGGGTCTTTTTGGGTGAAGGTGACGGTCCCATCTGTAACAGAGGGAAGCGTGTGATATGGGTGAGCTAGCCCAATGAACACGCTGCTCAGAAACTGACAGGGCTGCCCTGGAAATCTCCGCAAAGAGGTGTTTCCTTAGTCGGCCTTTGAAGGATGAGAAGGAAGCACTGGCCTGAGGAAGGAAGCATGCTCCCCAGGTGGGGGATGGATGCAGGAATGTGGACGCAGGTCTGGGAGAGCACGGAGCACCGTGACAGTCAGAGCCGGCCCAGCTCGGGGTGCACAGAAGTGACACCAGCCAGTCTGTGATTTAGAAGGACAGCCTGATTGGTAACGTGGAGGTGGAAGCAACATTTGCAAACGAGAAATCCTTGCTGGGAAACACTTTTAAATAGAGCAAATGTTTTCAGTATGCGGAGACACTCAAATGGGTCAACTGATTTTTGAAAATGCGTTCTGGTGAGAGAGCTATACTGAGTTTCACTTCCCTAGAGGGCAGCCTTGAGAGTAACGTCGACTTTGAACATGAAATTCCCTTCTTGGAGAAAACCACTGGCTTTTAGAACCACTTCCACTTTGTTCCATGTTGTTGTTACTGTTGTGGTGCTAAGTTGGGGCTGACTCTTTTGCGACCCGCATGGACTGCAGTACTCCAGGCTTCCCTGTCCTTCGCTGTCTCCTGGAGTTTGCTCAAGTTCATGTCCATTGAGTCGGTGATGCCATCCAACCATCTCATGCTCTGACTCCCCCTTCTGCCCTCGTTCTTTTGCAGCATCAGGGTGTTTTCCAGTGAGTCAGCTCTTCGCATCAGGTGGCCAGAGTATTGGAGCTTCAGCTTCAGCAGCAGTCTTTTCAGTGCATATTCAGGGTTGATTTCCCTTAGGATTGACTAGTTTGATCTCCTTGCTGTCCAAGGGACTCTCAAGAGTCTTCTCCAGCAGTGCAGTTTGAAAGCATCAATTCTTCGGCACTCAGCCTTCTTTATGGTCCAACTCTCACATCTGTACATGATTCCTGGAAAAACCATAGCTTTGACTATACAGACCTTTGTCAGCGAGGTGATGTCTCCGCTTTTTAATACACTATCTCGGTTTGTCATAGCTCTCCCGTGAAAGTCTTGTAATTCATACAACCATTTTGTTCATGAAGCCCACCTCGGGCCCGGTTGAATTTTGCAGCTCTGTGGGTGGATGGGTGGCGCTTAATGGTCTGAAATGACAGGGGATGAAAAAGGCCCAGACTGCCTTGGGAGCATGCCCAGAGGGTCACACGGGTGGAGCAGGAACGTGGGCCAGGGTCTCTGTACGGCCAGGTCTTATGCCATGGGCGACTTCCTCCCGCGCTCACAGCCCTGGGATTCTGCGCAGCACCTGCACGTGGGCGGGGCTCTTTGAGCTGGCTGCCCCTTTGTCCCGTGACCTTGCTGAGTGCTTAGTTTCCTGGGCTGTAGTAACAATAGCACAAGCTAGATGGCTTAAAACAACAGAAATGCATTCTGGAGGCCAGAAGTCTGAAACCGCCGTGTCAGCAGGGCCACGCTCCCTTTGGAGATTGTAGAGGAAAACCTTGCCTTTGCCTCGTGCAGGTTTCTCGTGGTTGCTGGCAGTCCTTGGTGGTGTTTGGCCTATAGCTGTATCGTTCCAGTGTCTGCCTCCTCCCATGACGTTCTCCCTGTGTACCGAGTGTCTCTGTACCAAATGTTCTCTTTTCTCTTATAAAGACACCAGGCTTTGGATTTAAACCCATCCTAACCAGTATAGGGGCTTCTCTGGTGGCTCAATTGGTAAAGAATCCGCCTGCCAATGCAGGAGATGCAGGTTCGATTCCTGCGTCGGGAAGATCCCCTGGAGAAGGAAATAGCAACCCGCTCCAGTATTTTTGATTGGAGAATCCCATGGCCAGAGGAGCCTGGTGAGTTACAGCCCTGGGGGTCACAAAGAGTGGGACGCGACTCAGTGACTAAGCAACACCAGTCCAGTGTGGCCTCATCCTAAACTGAGTATATCTCCAGAGACCCAAATAAGGTCACAGGTACCGGTGGTCAGGACTTGAACTTGTTTTGTTGAATTGTATCTTTGGGGGGAACAAAATACAATCCATCTTCTGAGAGACTGCCTGGGTGGCGGGGTCTCTAGTGGACCATGTCTTCAACCAGAAGGTTCTATGAGTAGTCACTTATCTCTGGCCCAAGGGGGTCTCATCTGTCCCCTTCTCAGGTTAACTTGGCATATACTTCTAGAGAGCCCTCCAGCTTCTGAGTTAGGATGGGGCAAGAAATCAGCTGCTGCCAGCTTAGAGCTCACGGGGACAGGTTGTGCCTTTTGGGCATCTGTTTGGGATGCTGCCAAAGCCTGGATGCGGTGAGTGGGTGGCAGCATGGGCACGCGGTGTATTGGAGGATGCAGGGCGGCCCGGCTGGCTGGAGCATCCTTCTTCAGGGCTCCAGACGGCACCTGGTGCTTGCTCAGTCTGGGTATCGTTCTGACTTCAGGGAGACCAAGGGGCAGCTATGTCTGGGGAGGCGGCTCAGACCTTAGACATTTGAGCTAGTCTGGTTCTTTCCCCACCAGTTCACAGACATCTTCAGGGCAGGGACTTCTAGCCAGTTCTATTTTCCCTCCAGCACAGCTTTGGATGCATGGAATCTGCCACATATTTACAAACTCAGTCACCCCGTGGCAGGCACTGGGGGCCCCTGAGATACCCGTGGGCGAGTCTCTTCGCTTCGTGCGCACTTCAGGGCTGCTTCAGGATACGGTGAGCTGGTGTATGTTCATTAAAACCCCGCATTTGAGAAATGTCAACTCTAGTCATAATGTAGGAGATGTTTGAGGAGTAAGTGGCAGGACTTGATTGAAGAACAGAGTACTGTCAAGGACGGCTCCTCACCCTCTGGCTGCAGGGATGGGTGGGAACAGATGTGAGGAAAGGATTGGGGGTGGGTGGAGTGGGCCCTCTCGTCAGCTTGTTGTATTTGCAGGTGGAAGCGTGGACATGCCCCATGCTCTAGATCTGTCCAGTCTGCAGCAACTGTGGCCCCCAGGGTGGGAACATCTTGTCACTGGAGGAGACCAGAGGGAGGAGGATAGGCAGGGGCCCTTTGCGTGTGTGTGTGTCTGTGTGTGTGTGTGTCTGTGTTTGTGTCTCTGTGTGTGGTCAGTTGCTCAGTCATGTCCAGCTCTTTGCCACTGTATGGACTGCAGTCCACCAGGCTCCTCTGTCCATGGGATTTTCCCCAGGAAGAATACTGGAGTGGGTTGCCATTCCCTCCTCCAGGGGATCTTCCCAATCCAGGTATGGAACCCAAATCTATTGCATCGCTCCCATTGCAGGTGGATACTTTACTGCTGAGCCACCAGGGAAGCAGGGAGCCTTTAGAGAGTTCTAGAAGGGGTCTTCTGCCAAGACCTAGAGGAGACCCAAGAGGAGAGAGGGCAAGGGGAGTTTGGGCAGGAGCAGTCTCTCCTGTTGGTAGCAGAGAGGCAGCCTGGGACGTTTAGGTTTGGAGGATGGAAATTGCGGGTCTTGGGAGACGGGAGTCTGGGGCAGCCTGGGTGGGCGTGGGTGTGGCAGACCTAAAGGTACTGCCTGCCTGGCCCTTTAAGGAAGAGGGGCCACCAGGAAGAATCCAAGTGGCCCACTTCCCTCAGCACAAGGGCCCTGCTCCACTGGCTCCTTATAGCTCTGACAGTTTGGAGCTGGCTTCCCCCTCGGCATGTGGCCCTGGTTCCGGAAGCTGCCCGAATGTGCCCTGAGGGCAGGGCTGTTTCTGAAAGACCACAGGCTCCCCCAGCAGCCAGCAGAGCGCTAGGTGCGCCATACATGGGCACACTGAGAAGACCCGTTACCCAAGGCCGTGTGCCCAGTCCCGAGTCCACAACCTCAACTGCCTGCTAGGACCTTCTGGAGAATCCTGACGCCTGGGTCTCCTCATTTTGCATTTGTCGTTGTTCAGTCACTCAGTCTTGTCCGATTCTTTGCAGCCCCATGGACTGCAGCACGCCAGGCTTCCCGGTCCATCACCGACTCCCGGAGCTTGCTCAAACTCACGTCCATTGAGTCGGTGATGCCACCCAACCTCATCCTGTGTCATCCCCTTCTCCTCCTGCCCTCTGTCTTTCCCGCATCAGGGTCTTTTCTGTTTTGCATTAGGATTCAGCTAGTCTGCAGTGGGCCCAGGACAGCAGTACTTGAGAAAGCTCCCACGGACACCGCCTCCAAGGCTGAGATGCGAGACCGGGGCTGACCGTGGCTCCACTGCTGGGCCTGCTTCATCCTCCAGCCTGAGGCCCCGCCTTGCAGACGTGATGCGTGTGGTGAATTTAGCACAGTGCCTGGTGCCCAGACACCCTTGTGCCTGTTGACTCAAACCAGAGAGCCAGTCGACTTTCCTGGAGGCCTAATGCTTCAGCGTCCACGCTTCCATTGCATGGGGGCATGGGTTTAATCCCTGGTCGGGGAACTAAGATCCTCCATGCCATGAAGGGCACAACCAAAAATTAAGAAATAAATTAAGATATGCTTTTCAAAAGCAGAGAGCCGATTTGCCACGCCCAGACTGGGCAGACTCTGCTTAGGGAAACGGCAAGTTTCTAGAAGAGGGAAGAGGGGCAGCTTGTGCCAGGTGGTCCCGCGCCGGGTCAGTGGGACGGGGGAGTGTTTCAGGGGAGAAAAGCTCATGTCCTTGGACTTGGTGTCCTTTTGGGGTGAAACAAATGCCATTTTGTCAGAACTTGTGTGCTTGGGATTAGGCACTGCAGCTCCCGCTAATGAGCTGTCACTGAGCACACGCTCTGTGCCACGTCTGTGCAAGGAGGGGTTCAGTTCAGTTCAGTTCAGTCACTCAGTCATGTCCAACTCTTTGCGACCCCATGAATCGCAGCACGCCAGGCCTCCCTATCCATCACCAATTCCAGGAGTTCACTCAGACTCAACGTCCATCGAGTCAGTGATGCCATCCAGCCATCATCAGGGTCTTTTCTGTTTTGCATTAGGATTCAGCTAGTCTGCAGTGGGCCCAGGACAGCAGTACTTGAGAAAGCTCCCACGGACACCGCCTCCAAGGCTGAGATGCGAGACCGGGGCTGACCGTGGCTCCACTGCTGGGCCTGCTTCATCCTCCAGCCTGAGGCCCCGCCTTGCAGACGTGATGTGTGTGGTGAATTTAGCACAGTGCCTGGTGCCCAGACACCCTTGTGCCTGTTGACTCAAACCAGAGAGCCAGTCGACTTTCCTGGAGGCCTAATGCTTCAGCGTCCACGCTTCCATTGCATGAGGGCATGGGTTCAATCCCTGGTCGGGGAACTAAGATCCTCCATGCCATGAAGGGCACAACCAAAAATTAAGAAATAAATTAAGATATGCTTTTCAAAAGCAGAGAGCCGATTTGCCACGCCCAGACTGGGCAGACTCTGCTCAGGGAAACGGCAAGTTTCTAGAAGAGGGAAGAGGGGCAGCTTGTGCCAGGTGGTCCCGCGCCGGGTCAGTGGGACGGGGGAGTGTTTCAGGGGAGAAAAGCTCATGTCCTTGGACTTGGTGTCCTTTTGGGGTGAAACAAATGCCATTTTGTCAGAACTTGTGTGCTTGGGATTAGGCACTGCAGCTCCCGCTAATGAGCTGTCACTGAGCACACGCTCTGTGCCACGTCTGTGCAAGGAGGGGTTCAGTTCAGTTCAGTTCAGTCACTCAGTCATGTCCAACTCTTTGCGACCCCATGAATCGCAGCACGCCAGGCCTCCCTATCCATCACCAATTCCAGGAGTTCACTCAGACTCAACGTCTATCGAGTCAGTGATGCCATCCAGCCACCTCATCCTCTGTCGTCACCTTCTCCTCCTGCCCCCAATCCCTCCCAGCATCAGAGTCTTTTCCAGTGAATCAACTCTTTGCATGAGGTGGCCACAGTAGGGACCCCTAAATGAATTAGTTTAGATTGTCATGTCCTGATGGAGCCCAGCGGGCTTTGGGTTCCCTCCCCGGGCTGCCTGAGATTAGGGGAGGGACAGAGGCAGTCTAGCTTCGTGAGGTTCAGGGTTTGCAGGGCCTCTGTGGTTTTCATGCTCATCAAAACATTTTTTTTTCTGAGTATAAACTGTTCCCAGTCGACAGAGGGAGAAGGCTTGGCATCAGGCCCATGACCTTCTGCAGGTGCTGAGCTCTAGGTCTATAGATTGTTAGGTTTTTACATTAAAAAAAAATCCCTAAGGCTGTGCCTGAAAGAGCAGGCTTTTCCACCAGTTGACCTGCTTCTTTTTGTACCACTGCAGCGCTTCAAGAGCTCTAAAGAGAGGAGCCTGCCTGCCGCGCCCCCCTCCCCCACCCCCGGCAAGCTGCTGACGGGAGTGGAGGGGTGTACTTCCAAAGTCTGGAGGTATTTAGTGACGGGCAGGATGGGAGGAGCCAGAGGCCAGAAGCATCCTCATTCGAAGAGCTCTGTTTGCATGCCCAGGCACTGTGTGGCATCTCCATTGGGTGGAGCATTCGTCCATGTGTGCCCTCTCCCGACAGCATCTCTCCGGTGACACTGGGCTGGAGCCAAGGGCAGAGTTGGACGAGGCAGCCTCACCCTTCTGGGAGTCAGGTCAGAGAGCGGCATCTCTGGATAATGCTCAGAGCTCAGACCAGCACTGAAACCAGAATAAGTTCCTCAGAGAGGTTTCCTGGGGAGGGGCCCTCTGAGCTGTATCTTAAAGGAGAAGCAAGAATCAGCCACGTGAAAGAGGGCAGCCCGGATAAGAAGAACTGGGGAGGGGAGCGTGCTAAGTCACTTCAGTCGTGTCTGACTCTTTGTGACCCCATGGACCATAGCCCGCCAGGCTCCTCTGTCCATGGGATTTTCCAGGCAAGAATACTAGAGTGGGTTGCCATGTCCTTCCCCAGGGGAATCTTTCCAACCGAGGGATTGAATCTGCGTCCCTTATGCCTACTGCATTGGCAGATGGGTTCTTTACCTGGAAGCTCAGCTCCAGGCAAAAACATGTTGGGACCTGGCAAGGACCAGTGGGAGGGGCAGGACATCAGACCTGGGGCAGGAAAGACAGATTTGCATGCAGATTTGATCTGATGGGAGAAGTATTGGACCCCAGCCTAGCTCTGGGTCCACAGAACTGGATTCCAGCAGAGCACGTGGGGTCTCCAAAGAAAAGATACTTGGAAATTAAACTGAAAATATCTGTATTTTATACTCACACTGAGGGCAGACTTCTGGTTCAGAATCATTTTCCTAAAGAATCTGGAAGATTTTAGAGCTTTCTGCCTTGCTGATGAGAAGTTTGATTCCAGATCCCTGGTAGATTTTTTTTGTTGTCATTGTTTAGTCACGAAGTCATCTCTGACTCTTTGCAACTCCAGGGACTGCAGCACACTAGGCTTCCCTGTCTTTTATCTCTCAGAGTTTGCTCAAACTCTTGTCCTTGTTTCGATTATGCCATCCAACTATTTCATCCTCTGTTGTTCCCTTCTTCTCCTTCCCTCAGTCTTTCCTAGCATCAGGGTCTTTTCCAGTGAATTGGCTCTTCACATCAAGTGGCCAGAGCATTGGAGCTTCAGCTTCAGCATCAATCCCTCCAATGAATATTCAGGGTTGATTTCCTTTAGGATTGACTGATTTGATCTTCCTGCAGTCCAAGGCACTCTCAAGAGTCTTCTCCATAACCACAATTCAAAAGCATCATTTCTTCAGCACTCAGCCTTCTTTATGGTCCAAGTCTCACATCTGTACATGACTACTGGAAAACAAATAGCTTTGACTATATGGACCTTTGTCGACAAAGTGTTGTCTCTGTTTTTTATTATGCTATCTGGGTTTGTCATAGCTTTCCTTCCAAGGAGCAAGAGTCTTTTAATTTCATGGCTGCAATCACTGTCCATGGTGATTTTTGAGCCCAAGAAAATAAAATGTCACTGTTTCCACTTCTTCCCCATCTATTTGCCATGAAGTAAAGGACCAGTTTTATGAAGTTGACTTTTAAGCCAGCTGTTCCCCTCTCCTCTTTCGACCTGATCAAGAGGCTCTTTAGTTTCTCTTCACTTTCTGACATTATAGGCATATCTGAGGTTGTTGATATTTCTCCTGGCAATCTTGATTCCAGCTTGGGCTTCATCGAGCCCAGCATTTCTGCATATAAGTTAAATAAGCAGGGTGACAGTATACAGCCTTGATGAACTCCTTTCCCAATTTTGAACCATTCTGTTGTTCCATATCTGGTTCTAACTGTTGCTTCTTGACCTGCATACAGTTTCTAAGGAGACAGGTAAAGTGTGAAAGTGTTAGTCACTCAGTCATGTTCGACTCTTTGTGACCTATAGACTGTGGCCCACCAGGCTCCTCCATCCATGGAATTCTCCAGGTAAGAATACTGGAGCGGGTTGCCATGCCCTCCTCCAGGGGATCTTCCCAACCTAGAAACTGAACTTGGGTCTCCCGCATAGCGGGCAGATTCTTCACCCTCTGAGCCACCACTGAAGCCCCATCTCTTTAAGAATTTTCCCCAGTTGGTTGTGATCCACATGGTCAAAGGCTTTCATGCAGTCTATTTCCCGCTTTTCTTTCCTGGCAGATTTTAGCAATTTTTCTTCACCCTTTGCATTAATGCATTACATGAGGATACTCTTCATTCATTCATTGCTCTGGACACTTAACGGACTCTGTAAGCTAAAGACTTAGTCCCTTAGCTCTGGGAGATCATAATATATTTGATTTTTTTAACATATCTCCAATTTGTGTCCATTCTGCATTTCTGAACTCCTTACTTGTTGGCTCTTAAACCTTCCAGAATGGATCAAGGTATTTCCACATTTTTTCTTCTCGTATTTTCTTATTTTTTTGACTTTCTGCTATTTATTCTAGATTTTGTTGATTTCATTTTCCAGTCCATCTTTTAAAATCATTTTTTAAAAACATCTTTGCTGAAATAGTTTTAAATCCTAAGAGCTTTCCCTTACTCTCTGCTCCTTTTCCTGGTAGGAAATCTATTTCTGTTTGGAAATCTATTTCTGTTTGGAAATCTATTTCTGTTTCGAAATCTATTTTAGAATCTATTTCTGTTTCATAACTATTATTATGCTGAGTGGTAGGATATGAATTAAAAATTGTGATTTCTTTATTTGCTTTAACCTATGACTTATTTCTCTCCTCTAAGGTCAGTTGTTGTGTTTGCTTATCTGGATCTTTCTCTCGTGTTGCCCACTGGCCCATGTGCCTGTTTATCTGGAGTTGAGAAGGGTCTAGCAGCTGTTGTAAGTTTCTTCCCGGGCAGATGAGTGATCAGACTCAGAGACTGAGGAGCTGGCCGAGGTCCCACAAGGAGGAAGAGCGCAACTGGTGCACCCAGCCCTGTGCTTTCTGATCTGCTCTTCGGTGAAACTTTGTTTCTTGGTAGCTGAGTGCTTCTTTCTTTTCATATGTGACTAACCACCTCACCCCATAAAAAGGTCTGTATCTTTCGTGTCTGGATACCCTGCCCTCTGACTTCCATCCGTCTTGGAAGTGCTGGGACTCAGTCAATGTCAGTTACTCTCTCCCGCCACCTCTGACTGTGCTGATTGTACTTGTGCCTCTCAGACCACGCAGACTGATTTAGGGTTTGGAAACACAGACAGCAAATTTAGGGCATCCATCCTCGTCTCTATAACGAGTAGGTCTTCAGCACCTGTTTTTCAAGAGACTTGATTGATTTTAGGCCCAGACTCATTCCCTTTGCTGACTGTCGGAGCGCTGGCATTTTCTGCTAATAGTAGGTTGTGGCAGAAGGGTGGCATCAGTGTGTCAATAAGCAGAGGAGAGATTTGGTCCTCAGAGCCCTGGAAACACCAGTTCTAAATGAAATGTTGCAAATGCATCAGCTTTTCTGTAACTTTCCCCTTTTCCAATTCAACAGTTTTCTTTTCCATTTTTAAAAGGGCAGAGAGAATGTTATGGCAAACAGAAGGACTATAACAAATGACCCCAAAATGTACTGTCTCAGATACACTGGAAGTTTATTTCTCATGCATAAACAGTGCAGTGGGTGTGCCTGGTGGGTGGACAACTCTGCTCCAGGCGGCGGCGCGGGGACCCAAGTTCCCCAGCTTGGACTTCTCCATACTCTTAAGACCTTCTCGCCATTTGTCCTAGGCTGGAAGAATAACAAAGAGGGCAGCTCGACTGCTCCACCTCCCAAAGCCCTGGCATGCGTCACTTCACTCGCATCCGGTGGTAAGATCTCAGTCACGTGGCCACACTTCACTGCAGGACGGATGGGAAGTGAAGCCTGGCTGTGTACCAGGGAAAAGGAGACCTTGGACTTGGTGAGGCAGTCAGCAGTCCCCACCAGGGTTGGTGTTGTGAGCCATCCCGGCGATTTGCTGGAGCCCCACCCATCAAGTATTATTGTGTGCCCACAGCGTGCCAAGCCCTGTGCTAGGTGCTGGCCATCCAGAAAGAAGTAAGTCGCATTTCTCATCCTACCAAGCGTAGCAGAAGAGGCCGAGGGTAGTCAGAGCGTCAGTGAGATGCAACATGCCTTGTGCAATACCTGGGAGAGCAATTGGCCCAGCTTCTCGGCAAAGGAGGAAGAGTTATTTCTGCTGGCAGATGCTGGTGGCTTCAACAGGTGCCTGGCTTTCTGATCCCAATCTACTCTCTCATATATTTCCCGACTGAGGCTATTGAATAATGGGATGCAGGAGCTGGAAGCAGCCCCACAGATTGTCTGGTATCTTGTCCACCTCACTTAATTTAAAGACGGAAACAGTAAGACCTGCAAAGAGGGAGTGGCCAGCCTCAGTCACACAGCTGGGCAGGGGCACGTCCCACACTCTGCTCAGGTGCAGATGCTTGCTTTTTTTTCTCCTTTTCTCTCATTTCCCTTCTGACTGGGGTCACATTTCCCATGCGCTTGTCTCTGCTGCCCCAAGGGGAGGTCTGCTTGAGTTCCTTCTGAGTCCCGTGGTTTTGTCAGGGGACATGCAGATTGGTGCCAGGCTGGTTGCTTCTCCCAGACCCCATGTCTTTCCCCAGGTGGGAGGCCTGCAGAATCCACTCCCAGGCTCCCTGCAACCCCAGAAAAGACCTGGGTCCTTCCTCTCGGGACAGGAGACCCTCTCATTGAGGAGGCCACATGGGCACCCCAGTGTACCAGTGTACCAGCGCCCCCTAGAAGGACTCCTAGGTGCCCAGGGCTTTCTGCCTGCATAGGGAAGAATTCAAAGGGGTTCATGACTCCAGATAAGGTGCAAAATTGGGAAAACGTGGAGTAAACATTAACCACGGGTACTTTAGTTCACTTAACCCTCCTAGTGAGAGCTTTCTCCTTAGAATGTTCTGACTTGTGGAGAGGAAACAGTACAGTTACTTACAGGAAATTCACAGGAGCCCTTCAGCTTTGGAAGGTCCTCAAATCACAGGGGATCTGAGATGCAGGCACGTATTGGCAGCTTTTGGCTGTTCCTTGATGGGTTTGTTTATTCCGCAAATGTGTGTGGAGTCTTTCTGTAAGCGTAGAACGGTGCTAATTACAAGGGGTGGGAGTGGGCAGTCTGCCCTCAGCGTGCGTCTCAGCCTCTGTGCACAGCGAGAGCTGAATGTTACTAGGTGAGGATGGCAGGACGTGGCTGAGGACAGAGCCGGGGCCAGAGCTGCGGAAAGGAGAGTCCTGTTCCAGGGTCGCTGGGCCCCAGCGGGCGGAGCCCAGGGCGGCAGAGGAGTCTGCCATTTGCAGCTTTGGGTTCCTGTTTATTTCCCCTCCTTTTTTTTTTTTTTAAATTGGAGTATTTGGGAGCTTCCCAGGTGGCGCTAGCAGTAAAGAACCCGCTTTCTAATGCAGGAGACGTAAGAGATGGAGGTTGTATCTCTGGGTTGGGAAGATGCCCCGCAGATGGGCATGACAACCCACTCCAGTATTCTTGCCTGGAGAATCCCATGGACAGAGGAGCCTGGCGGGCTACCGCCCGTGGGGTCGCAGAGTTGGACACGACTGAAGCGATGTAACACGCAGGCATAGTTGATTTACAAAGTTGTGTTAGTTTCTGGTGTATAGCAAAGTGATTCAGTTATACATACATATATTCTTTTTCATGTTCTGTTCCGTTGCGGTTTATTACAGGATATTGAATATAGTTCCCTGTGCCATACAGGAGGACCTTGTTGTTTATCTGTTTTATCGGTAGTAGTTTGTATCTGCTAAACCTAGACTCCGAGTTTATCCCTCCCCCATCCTCTTTCCCCTTGGGGAGCCGTAAGTCTGTTGGATGCGGGCTGCAGACGGAGGCCGCCTTGTGTACAGGGCTGTGCTAGGCAGTGAGTGGGGGGCCTGGACACAGTGCTCATCCATGTCAGCTGTTCCCATGCAGGACATGGTGCTCAGGGTCCCAGGCAGAGAATCGTCCCGGAAGGGCAAGTGGTGCTGGATTTTTGACCACCTGTCAGCATCTAACAGAAGGCAGTAAGAGAGGGGCAGCACTGCCTTTGGAAGCGGTGAACCCATCTGGCCCACATCCCCATTTTATGGACAGACAGTCGTAGCAGGAAGTTCTGGACTGTTTTATGTGCAGATAGACAGGACTGAGGGCGCACGGTTTACAAGTGCTTTTCTTGAATTCCTTTCTCTCTCTTTTTCGGCCTTCTTTAGCATTTTAAGAGCATGTTTTCCCCCAGCCTTTTATCTTCAGCGATCATTTATTGATTCTCTCTTTTATTTTCTAACATAATGTTTGAGATGGGTAGGAAGTGATTCAAGGAAGAGGTCCAAAAGGCACGTGCTTAGCAGAGAAAGGAGCACAAGCTATCTGTCGTCTGGCTGGCGGAAAAACTTCCTGACGAGAGCGATTGCTCGTAGGAGGCGGTGATCCCTGCAGCCCTGAGATGTTCCAGCAGAAATCTGGGCACCCCTGTGGGGAAGATACTAGAAAAGGGGTTGAGTGACAAGGGAGTGGTCAGATGGGAAGACCCCTGATGTTCCCGTCTCCTCTCCCCCATGTGAATCACAGACAGGGAATCCTGCTCATGCATTCAGACTTCTTTCTGCAGATGTTGCCTGAGCATCTTCTGGGCACCAGCCCCCATGTAGATGGTGTCGGTGTTGGAGATATCAAGGGAGCCAATGTGCTTGGGTTGAGTCAGAAAATCGAAATTATGCAAATATAGATACTTGCTTGGTGGTCCAGTGGTTAAGAATCTGTCTTGCAATTCAGGGGATTAAGATCCCACATGCCCCAGAGCCACTAAACCTGCATGCTGCAACTAGACACTCTCTGCACGGCAACGAAAGATCCCGCATAATGCAAAGAAGATCCCACATGCCGTGACTAAGACTTGACGTGGCCAAATAAATAATTAAAAAAAGAAAGAAGGTAGGCAAATACAGACTGTAGAAGTTAATCTGATAGATTTGGGCTCACGACAGTGTAAGGGTTGATGCCCCTGGATCCTGCTGTCATGGACAAATCGTTTACCCCCCAGTGAGCCACAACTGTCTCATCTGGAAAATGGGCACTTATGCATTTGTTTAAAGCAACTTATGGAGTCTCTTCAATTCACTTGACGTTGTTCTTGGCACTGGGGCTTTGCTGGAGGACAAGATTGCCTTCATGTGGCTAATCTTCCAAGCGAAGAGGAAGAGGAAGAATAAAAAATAATATGCTTTCAGGTCATGATCAGTACCTTGAGGAAAATAAAGTAGGTATGTGAATGAAGGGTGAAGAGGTAGGACCTTTACAGATGGGGTAGCCAGAAAGAGTTCTTGGATAGCAGACTATCTGAGCAAAACTTGAATACTGTAGGAGCAAGTCAGCACAAAAGTTTGGTCAAAGTGTTTGACAGGGAAAATGTCAAGTGCAAAGGGTCTAGGGTGGTATTTGCCAAAAGGGTTGAGGGTGCAGCTGGTACAGGAAAGACTGAGAAGGAGAGTAGGGGGAATTTGATCAGGTAGGCAGGAGCTATATTATATATGTTTGGGGGAGGATGAGACCTAATAGCAAAATCCATTAAAAGGATTTTTCCCCATTAGTTTTAGACACGCATTGGATCAAAATTGTAACCCTCACTTCTCTCTGCATGTCAGTAGCAGCTTCTTCAGAAAAGCTATCATTCAGATGGATGTTATTTCCAGCCAGAATACAAACACCCTTGGAGAATCCATATGCAGAGATGGGATTTTGGTATCTTAGTCAATGGTAAACCCCACCCAGCTGTCTGGTCATGTCGAGAAAAAAATTCACATTAAAATGCAAATGCTCCTGAGAAAGTGAAATGTTGATGGGTACAACCCTCCAAAGAAAAATATTCATGAAATATGGGCTGTTGATCCACAGCTAGCTGGCTGAGCTCTTTGCTCAGCAAGACCTGAGTGCTAAGAAATACCAATTACAGGCACTGTGCTGTGTCCTCCGGAAACCCCAGGACCTCCCCCAGGGGCATTGAGAAATGGGGACACACAAGTGCTGGGTAATCAGGAGATGGGGTGAGGAACTCACTTCTTTAAAGCCACGGTCCCCAACCTTTCTGGCACCAGGGACCAGTTTCGTGGAAGAGAATCTTTCTGTAGACTGTGGGGTGGGGGCGTGGTGGTTTCTGGATGATTCATTACATTTATGGTGCACTTTATTTCTATCATCATTACATCAGGCATTAGATCCTGAAGATTTGGGGACCTGCTTTAAAGGACTTTCTGGCCACATCCTTTTCATATGCTAGTTAAACTTCTCAGTCTGGACTGGGGTGGGGGGCAAAGAATGGAGACTTTTGCTTCCATGTCCCCTGCAGGAGGGTCCACATTCCTTCAGCCACTTCAGCTTCTTCTGTTCCTCATCCGATCAAGACCTTCACTTTGAGTTTCCTTAAAAGGATTGTCCTTTCCCTTGTGTGATTTTTTGGGGAGATTAAGGAACATACATTTTCTCAGTTGTTGTTTGTTGCTAAGTCATGTCTGACTCTTTGCGACCCCATGAACTACAGCACACCAGGCTTTCTTGTCCTTCGCTGTCTCCCGGAGTTTGCTCAAACTCATGTCCATCAAGTCGGTGATGCCATCCAACTGTCTTATCCTCTGTCATCCCCTTCTCTACTTGCCCTCAATCTTTCCCAGCATCAAGGTCTTTTCTAGTGAGTCGGCTCTTCGCATTAGGTGGCCAAAGTATTGGAGCTTCAGCTTCAGCATCAGTCCTTTCAATGAATATTCAGGGTTGATTTCCTTTAGGATTGACTAATTTGACCTCCTTTGCTGTCTAAAGTGATTCTCAAGAGTCTTCTCCGGCACCACAATTCGAAAGCATCAGTTCTTCAGTACTCAGCCTTCTTTATGGTCCAGCTCACCCATCCATACATGACTACTGGAAAAACTGTACCTTTGATTATATGGACCTTTGTTGGCACAGAGATGCCCTGCCTTTTAGTATGCTGTCTAGATTTGTCATGGCAGAGCAGTTCTCCTGGGTTCCCTTACCCCACTGCTCTCCACCCGGGTGCCCTTTCCCAATAAAATCTCTTGCTTTGTCAGCACATGTGTCTCCTTGGACAGTTCATTTCCGAGTGTTAGACAAGAGCCCAGTTTCGGGCCCTGGAAGGGGTCCCTCTTCCTGCAACAAATGGTGACTCTGGCGGGACTCTTCTTCGCCGAGACTGACATCCTGACCACTCGGGTACTCAGGGGCCAGCTTGCCTGCCCATGGACCAGACCCAGTGGCCGCAACTGGGCCCTTTTTGTCCCTGGTCTCCTCCTGACGTGGACAACTGGCCAGAGTGCCCTGACTGGTAAGGAACAAGAGACTTTATTGACCTCTCTCCCCTTCCCTCTCTCTTTCCTCTCCTTAACCTTTCCTATCCCTCCCTGTTTTTCTAGTCCCCCAGTCCTGGACGCAGGAATATGGTCAAAGGGCCCTCAGCCTGAGCTGAGGATTGGAGACTGATCACCTCCTCTTGGCAGAGAACTCGAATTCTGGTTCTGGTCTGGTCTGATTTCTGGTAGGGCCAAGTTCCAGTCCTCCCTTCGCTGGAGGCCCAGGGAAAAGTCCCATAATGCCTGGGTATCTGTAGGTGGCAGGAGACGTCTGTAAGGTCACCCCTTTTGCCCCCTCTCCCGCCTCCTCCCCCTTCTTCTTTCAACCTGGTTTCCTTTCCTCCTGTGAAATCTTTGATGTTAGTACTTAGCTCTGAAGTTCTGTGTCTTTATAGGAAGTTTTCTGAGACTGTATTCTTGTATTTAAGGGCTTCCCTGGTAGAGCCAAGGTTTAAGTGTCTGCCTGCAATGTGGGAGACCTGGGTTTGATCCCTGGGTCGAGAAGATCCCCTGGAGAAGGAAATGGCAACCCACTCCAGTATTCTTGCCTAGAGAATCCCATGGACGGAGAGGCTTGGTGGGCTACAGTCCATGGGTCGCAAACAGTCGGACACAACTGAGCGACTTCACTTTCACTTTCACTTTCTAGATTTGTCATAGCTTTTCTTCCAAGGAGCAGGGATATCCTTTATTTGCAACCTTCACGCACAAAGTGTGGTGGTGGGGAGAGAGGGAGAGAGGTGTGCTGGGCACCAAGGTGAGTTCTCATTAATCCACACAACACTTAGCAGGTAGGTGTTCCCATCGTATTTTGTACACCAGGAAAACTGAGGCTCAGAGATGAACGGAGGGAGGGAGGTTTGTGGCCCTTTGCCAGGAAGCAGTAGAACAGGGTACTTGTAAGCGTAGGCTTAAAGCCAG
>SJYT01083754.1:328815-357908 GCA_006410635.1 Cephalophus harveyi
ACCCATTGGACACAGATCTCAGATATAGCCAGCTTGGTCAGCCAGTTCTCATCTGACTCCCTGAGGAATTATGACACCCACTTGACAGATAAGAAAACTGATGTTCATGATCTTTGCTATTCTCCCAGAAGACAGTCTGCCTGTTTAACTATCTGCTGTAATCACTTCCTGTTACTTGCAGAAGACAAGCTTCTTTCTCCTGGAGGGTTGCAAACCAAAGCCTCTTTCAGCCAGTGTTACCTCTCGCTGTGTTGCCGTTGTTGTTGTTCCGTCACTAAGTAGTATCTGACTCTTCGTGACCTCATGCAGCACGCCAGGCCTCCCTGACCCTCACCATCTCTGAGTTTGCCCAAGTTCATATCCACTGAATCAATGATGCCATCCAACCATCTCATCCTCTGCACAACCAGCCAGAACTAAGTGGCTTGAGACATAAGTGGTTATTATCTCTTAAGGCTCTGTGGGTGGACTGGGCTTGATGGGGCAGTTCCCGCATGAGGACTCCTGCCTTGGAGTCATGTGGTTGGAAGGTTCCTCCACACAGATGTTTGGTACCTGGGTGGGGTGGCTGGCACAGCCAGGGTTTTCAGCCTCTCTTTCCTCATTCCTCTCCACGGGCCAGGATTGGGCCTCTCTGCAGCACGCAGTCCTAGGGATGTTGACCTTCCTGCGGGGCACCTGGCTTCCCCCGGAGTGCAGTGTTCCAGAGGGTAGGAAGTGGAAGCTGCCAGTGTCGTAAGGCTGGACCCAGAAACTGGCACAGGGTCACTGCCAACTGTGTGGTGTCACCCCAAGGGAGGGGACACGGATCCGGCCTCTCCAGGGTAGAGCGTGTCGAGGCTCTGCGGTCACCTGTGACCCACCACAGCTGGGGAAGAGGGTTTTGGCAGATGCTGTGGGCTGTGGATGTGTTTGACAACTCACTTCTGTGTAATGTGGGTTCTGCTAGTTGCCTGAGAATAGATCTGGGATCTTGCCTGATACACCTGGAGATACGCTGCTTGGCCTGAGTGGTGGGCCAGGACCTGCGTCTTTGGGGAGCTGGGGAAAAGTGGTCTGGCAGACAGACTGAGGCCTGGAAGCAGTTGGCATTGGGTGTCTGTGGGACGCTGGGCAGTGGGGTACATGCCATAAGATGGGCAGGGCTGAGGGGCAGGCGGGCACAGACTGGACTCTGGAAGGTGGCAGTCTGACCCCTCTGGCCTCAGGAGCAGAGCGCCAGCCGCCAGTCAGCTTCTGGAGCAAAGCACTCTTTCCCTGGAGGATGGGGACGGACATGAAGGTCAGCAGCCCAGGCCCGGGGTCGCCAAGCAAGCTTCTCAGACGGGAACTAAGAGCTACGCTCAGGCAGAGGCCTGGTTCGAAGTGCAGTGCGGGTGGGTGCTGGCCAGGGGCCCCATTGTCAGTCTGGAAATGCAGAATCTGAAGTGATTGGAACCCAGATCCCTGAGAGCCCCTGAGAGGCGGAGGCCTTGAGTCCTGGGTGCTCCTGAGAAGCAGGGCTCGGGTTGGGTCAGGTGTCTGCAGAGGGGTGGGGAAGCTGAGAGACAGCCCAGTCTGGGATCTCTGCAGGGACTGACTGTGCACCCTTTAGGACCCCAGCCCTGGCTGAGGACGTTCAAATGTGCCACAAGTTCCCTTCAGTTCTGGCGCTCCTTTCACCAAGGATTGGTGCCCTTCCCAGCCCCCACAGAGTGGTTGACACTTTAGCAGGGCTTCCCAGGCGGCGCAGTGGTAAAGAATTGGCCTGCAGTGCAGGAGACGCAGGAGACGCGGGTTGTCCCCTGGGTCGGGAAGATCCCCTCGAGATAGAAAAGGCACTCCAGTATTCTTGCCTGGGAAATCCCACGGACAGAGGAGCCTGGCAGGCTACAGTCCATGGGGTTGCCAAAGAGTCGGACACAGCTGAGCATGCCCACACACACGCCACAGACAGTTCTGTAGGGCCCGGCAAAGGCCTGGTGATCTGGCAGAAGCAGTTGTGAAGTAGCTGAATGATGATGCTAAGCATTACCTCTTAAAAAACTAATTTAGACGTACAGTTGCAGAAGTAGCACAGAGTTCTCCTCCCCCAGCTTCCCCTCAAGTTCACGTCTTGCATGGTCAGAGTGCAGTGGGCAAACCCAGGCAGAGAGCATCGTACACAGCTGCTAACTAAACCGCAGACCTTCCTCTGATGCCGGCAGGTTTCCCATGAAGGTTCTTTTCCTATTCCAGCGTCCCACCCAGGATCCCACATCCCTTAATTGTCCTGGCTCCTTCGTCCCCTCCAGTCTGTAACAGTTGCTCTGTCTTTCCTTGCGCTTCATGATCTTGGCACTTTTGGAGAGCACTGATCAGTTATTTTGCAGAATGACCTCAGTTTGGGTTTGTGCGATGTTCTGAGGCCGTCCATTTCTGGCGGGGATCCCACGGGGGTGATGCTATGTCCCGCTCACTGCCCCCTATCAGGGGCTCATAGTGTCCGTGTCTCATGACTGGTCGTGTTGACCTTGGCCACTTGTTTAAGGTGCTGTCTGCCAGGCTTCTCCACTGTCAAGTTCCTATCTTTCCTTTCAAATTAATAGATGACTTGAGGGAGGTACTTTACCCAGGAGACTAAGCAAACGCTGTTTCTCCCTAAATTTTCACCCATTAATTTTAGCTTCCGTCAATGGATCTTTTCTACAACAGGTAAATTACTGTAATCTTTGCCTAATGATAATTTTCTATTTCCTTCTTTATTTCTGCTTTTATTACTTGGAATTCTACTGTAAGAAAGAACCGCTTCTTCTCCCCCATTTATCTGTTTATGTGGTTATTTATAGCTATATAGACCCCTGGATATTTACATTATTCTGTAAGCTATGATTTGTTACTGTGGCTATTTATTTTCTTGCTTATGTTGTTCCAACTTTGGCTTCATATTAGGAACACCTTCAGTTTTGCACTTGTGTTTTTGACCAGCCCCACTCATTTTTTTGTGAGCATTTCTCTATTTTTTCAACTCTTAAGATGTTCAAAGTTATCTTGTATTTTCCTTTCCCAAATCCTGCGGCAAGCCACTTCTCTGAGGGTCCTGGTTCCTTTCATTGGAGAATGGTGTGTAGAAACCAAGATCTGGGGGTTGGCTGTGCTCATTGCTACTGAGGTATCACTGCGTTTAGACCCTCCCAGGGACACAACTGGGAATTGCATGGTGATGCACTAACACACGAATATATCCTCATCTGTGTTTCTGTATCCACCTACCTGTATGTATACTAAAAACCATAAGTCTATCCTGATAGCTCTAATTCCGGTTCAACAGCACAAGGTTCATTTAACCTTCTCTCCTTCCTTTATTTGTAATTCCTTTCTCCAGCAGTGAGAAGCCCAGTTCTCATTATCTCAGATACATGTATTTAACTCCAATATAGAGTAGTTTCAGAATTGCTGACCCACATCCCTGTGAGAAATGCGTTTACTAAGTGATGACAACACCTTCTATCCTCAGTGCCACACCACACATCCAAAAACATGGTTTTCCAAAGCCACTGAAGTTGACGCTGATTTATAGTAATTTGGTCCTTTTGTTAGCATTGACATCCTATTTTGAGTTTCTCTCACATCTTGGTTGTTTTTAGTTGCCTTTTTGTATGCATATGAATATCTTACAAAACATCACGGTGCTTCTCCGTCAAATCTGAACCAAAAGATGTACTCGGAGACATGTCACGTCCTCTTCATCCCTGCCAGTCTGATCTCATCCTTGACTTCTCTCCGCCCCTTTCTTACCTCCTCTAGGTAGCCCATCTTCTCTTTCATTTCTAATTTAGCCTTTCTGTATTTCCTCTGTACTGATGAGCAGGTTGTATATCTTATAGCCTCATTCTTGAATGAATTGTAGCATTCCACTCTCACTGTTTGCTTTTCTAATTTAACCATAAGTCCCAGAATGATCTCCAAATTAGTTCGTATCACTCTTTTGCCCTCCTTCTTTACAGCTGCATAGTACTCTACCATGTGGCTATACCAGAGTTCATTCAGCTCCCCTCCTGTGTCTTGAGTGTTTAGGTTGCTTATCACATTTTTGCATTTTCCAATGATGTTGCATTGAATAAACTGCATGGATATTTTTGTAGTGCTGGGCAATATCTTCAGAGCTCTGTCCAAGGAGTGAGCTTGCCAGCTTGGCAGATAAATGCGCATGCAGTTCTATTGGGTGTTGCCAACTTTCCCTCCAGTAAGCTTTACCCTCCACTGTTGGAAAATATTTGTTTCTTGAAAGTCAAGGTTTGTGTCCATCTTGAATTGATTACAGATGAGGACTGGAGACAGAGGATAATGTATTTAAGGTGACACAGCTCACTGGGGGCCAAACTGGAACTCAGATACAGCTCCCCAGAGTCCCCACCTCTTTCCCTACTTCCTGCTTCTTCTGAGAATTGGGAGTGGGTTCTCCTGGCAAGTGGGGTCCATGGCCCAGAAGGAGTAGCAGGCAGGCGGATGTGATCTGGCTGGTAGGGTTGTGTCTTGTTTCCATTGCTGAGTTTAAGCAGTCTTGCCCTGGAGCTACCTGATGATCTCAGGGAAGTCTAGGCTAATATAATTCATTCTTCCCAAAACTAAAAAGTATACTCTCATCTGAGTGAGAGAAAGACTGATTAATTTACCCTTAAGGGTTAGTACAGGGAGCTGTTTCTTCTGTTTATATCAATATTTAAACTTTTCTTACTCTCCACACAGTAAACTAAGCCTCCCTTTCATCAGACTTCAAGGTGGGAAAGAAAGTAAGCCCGTCTACGAACGAGGGCCCCCATATCTTATTATCTGGACCCACACTCTCCTTGACCACACGGGTGAGCCGAGTGCAGAGAGATTTGCCCAGGCTCTTCCCCAGGTTAGGAGCAGGTAGGAGGCTGGTCCCAGTCTGTCCATTGCTCACTCTGAGTGCAAATGGTGTCTCCATTTGTAGATGGCAGACAAGAGAAGAAAGATGCCCTGGGTTTCCCCAGGCTCCCTTGAGCCCATCTTTTCATTCATTCATTCATTCACTTGCTATTTCAGTACACTGAGCACCATTAGAACTCCAGGCCAGGTTGGGGAGGGCTGGGACACGGAGATGAATCAGACTCAGGAGCTCACAGTTGAGTAGGGAAGGACCCAGATAAAGCGATGGTTATAGAATAGGACTGGAGATGCTCAAAACACAGTCTGCAGTGGGCCTCCCGACATCAAGAAGGGATCCTTGGAGAGAGGCTGCCAAGTAAGCTGAACCTGAATGGATGGGTGGCAGTTGTCCAAGCTGGGAGGAGAGTGGGCAGATGCGCTGAGGTCAGAGAACACAGTGGGAGTTAAGGGGAGGGGGCTGTAGGACCAGAGTGAGAGGCGTGAGAGGGAGGCAGGGGATGAGCGGTGCTTTGGCTGCTGGGTTCGATCCTGACTCCGTTTTTGAGTTCTTTGTTTTATTCACGGCCATATCCCTAGTGCCTAGAGCGGTGCCAGGCATGTTGTAGGTGTTCAGTAACTATTTTGAGTCTCAATTCTGTGTCTCTTAAAGGGGACAAGCGCTTCTTTTTGCTACTCCTGTATCCGAGTACTTTCAAACAGGGTCTGGCACACAGAAGGTGCTCAATGAATATTTTTCAAGTGGCTGACAGGCTGGATGACAATATAGGGTTTGGCCCCTACCTTGTACTTACTGATTAGCAGCTACGATTGTTATCTTCTTGGGTAGCTAGAGAAGTAGCTACTGGTCATGTCATGACGGGTCTCATGTGCAAAGCTGGATCCAGCAATATCTGTCAGTAAAAGACAATGATAATGATGATGTAATAGAGGAGAACCTTTGTATTTTATTACAAGTTAATCACTAAAGGAATGATGCCTATAAGCTTACATTATACGTAATGGCCCATCTCTGGGAACCTTGTCTCCCAGGTAATGAGCATTAAGCTAAAACAACTTTGTTTAGCTCACAGGAAACCTCCTGGCCAGGCTCACCTGTGAATAACTTCAGGAAGAAAGAAACTAACACATCCCTTCTGGAGGCTGACCAGAACCAAGAAATGTTTGACTTTACTTCATCCCCTCTTGGTATAAAAGAAGCCCAAATTCTGACTCAGGCAAGATGGTTCTTTGGGACCTGAGTCCACCATCTTCTCAGTCTCCCAGCTTTCCGAATAAAGTAGCTACTCCTTGACCCAACTACTTGTCTCTGATGAGCAGTACAAACTTGGACTCAGTAATGGTAATAATAATAACAATTATAAACTTTTGTTGAGCAGGTTAAATGCTTTGCAAATGTTCTTTTTTCAGTGGCTCTTTGGAACCCCCGGGGGTAAATTCACAGGTGCCTCCGAGCTGCCATCTGCCTTGAGTAGCATCTAATGAAGCACAGGCTGTTCTGTGGCTGCTTCGACTGGGTGTGGGCACATGGGCAGGAGTTTGTCCTCTGGAGAACTCCTGCCCAGCTTCTGCAGAGGACCTGACCTGGATGCTGGGTGTCTGTCTCTCGGCCAGTGCTTCCCGGCTGATTTCCTGAGGCAGAGCTGGAGGCCACCTGGTCCGAACACTTCATCTTGGAGAGCGAGTTACCAGTTTTTACTTACTGGGGTCTGATTTTAAGAGCTAAATGGGTTTTTGCAATTTTTTCATGAAGTTTCTCATGTATACCTGTGCCCATGCTTAGTCACGTCTTGACTCTTTGCGACCCTGTGGACTGTAGCCTGCCTGGCTCCTCTGTCCGTGGGATTCTCTGGGCAAGAATACCGGAGTGGGTTGCCATGCCCTCCTTCAAGGGATCTTTATGACCCAGGGATCAAGCCTGCATCTCCCGTGTCTCCTGCATTGCAGGCGGACTCTTTACCACTGAACCACTGGGGAAGGCCATCTCACGTATAAATAGTGTATGTGTGTGGTTGAGATAATAAATATGAAACGAGCATCCATGTACTTATTGCACAGTCTGTGGAATAAATTCCAAAGCTCTTTGTGTGGTTTACAAGAGCCCGTACTGGCCTCTTCTTCCCCCTGAGACTTCAGCTCTCCCCAGACTCTCCGGGATGCTTCACCGCCCAGACTCACTTCATCAGCCTTTCACACATTCACCTTTTCTTTGCACCTGCCAATCTCCTCACGCCTAGTTTTCTCCTACGATGGGCTGAGCTAGTCCTGCTAGCCATTCAGGCCTCAGCTTAGCTCCCTCCCATCTTCCTGGGAGAATTCCCTGCATGCCTCTCAGGTGAGTGGGGACTCCCCCATCATGTGTTCCCCGGTGCCCAGGGCTCACATCACCATAGTGACGTTTATGGCTCCCCCTCCCTGGGTCACGAGATGCCCGAGGGACCTGGTTTTCTCTTGGCGGATGCTCTGTGGATGCTCGGAGGATACTGATGGGAATCCTGGTCTATGGGTTCCCCAGGGGATGCTGTGTTTTAAGTGACCACTGAGATTTGTTCTCTAGGGAGATGTCAATGGTTCTTTAATGCTCTGGCATCATCTACTGGATTTGTCATCCAGCGTTTCTGAATGTCCAGGCAAAAGCTCATCCTTGTTAAACAGGATGGAATGAAACTTCCTCCCCCCAACAATATAAAAATGTTCCTTGAGATGGAAAAACACTGGGAAGTACAGCTGAGCCAGAGCCACTCCTGGGAAGGTGGTCAGCGAGTCCTGGAAAGAATTTGAATGAAGTAGTCTCTCCCCTCCTTGTCTTGAATGAGTGGTACCTCTTAGCGTGTCGAGGAGCACAGGTTTAGTCCCAAGACTGGCGAATTTCTGCTCGAATTTAAGGGTACCGAAGCCAGGTCCATGTGGCCTGAGGATCTCTGGTGGAACAAAAGCACTGTCAGAACTTTTAACATTTGGCATTCCCACACGCAGCCACATCCCTTTCCCAGCTCAAATTCCAGCCCCTCCCCACTTCCTTCCCCCAGCAGAGAGATACTGTCACAGAGAAGGCTGCCTGCTTTGTCCTTTTCACTGGTATAGTGAATTTTCTAAGGTTCTTAGAAAGACAGAAGCACGTGGAGTCTTCATGGTTTTATTTACGCATATATGTATTTTGAATATGAGGGAATATAAACGTGTGTTCAGTCGCTCAGTTGGGTCTGACTCTTTGTGACCCCGTGGACTGCAGCACTCCAAGCTGTCCCGTCCTTCGCTATCTCCTGGAGTTTGCTCAGATTCATGTCCATTGAGTTGGTGATGCTATCCAACCATCTCATCCTCTGCCTCCCTCTTCTCCTTTTGCCTTCAATCTTTCCCAACATCAGGGTCTTTTCCAGTGAGTCAGCTCTGCACATCTAAAATAACATAATCAACTATATGACAGAAAATTTCAAAATATTCTCCCCCCAGGCATTTTTCTCCTTTCTAGTGAGGCTTTAAAACTATTATTTGGAATCCTAAGTAGGACTGAATTGCAATATCTTGTGGGGTTTTTTTTACCCCATCTCATAGCTGGGGCATCTGCCTTTAGGCCACTTGGTCTTTTGATCCTCATTTTAAATTGCTGTGCAATGTTTCATAATCCTGTGAGGTTTTTTTTTTTTTTTTTTTCATTCCCTGTTTGATGTTGATTGCCAAGTGGCAGCTGAAGGAAGATGTGTGACTTACTAAGCAGCTCTGAGAAACTGGGTGTAGAGAAGGGGACTCTGCAAGTGAATTGGGGGGGCCTAGGACACCAGGACCCAGTGTGGGTCCCTAGGACTGCGTCTCTCAGCCGTGTCCTCCTCTGGCAAGGTCACTGGTGTGGTGGACTTCACATCATCTTACAAAAAAGATAGAGAAATATGCATAGAAAGGGAAAGCAAACAATAGAAGTCGAATGACTTCTGATGCTATGAACACGTTAGCATTACCCTGGAAATCTGGTCAAAAATTGGGACATGAATCGTCTAGACAACAGCGTGGAGGGTGTGCATGTCCAGTTTGTGGACGGTCTGAAGCTGGAGGAGAAGGACTGGGTAGGTAGAAGGGGTCCTCTGGAAGCTGAGATGGCCTCATGGGGTGGCTCCATGGGCAAAAGTCAGCCTGCTGAAATGTAACGGAGAATACTCAGTCCTGTCTTTGGCTTCCAACCACTTACTTCGCTCGGACAGGAAGAGGTCCACGTGGCTCTGTAGCATGACGATTCCACAGCATGGTGTGGTGACCCTAAAGCCAGTGTGGTTCTGGGCAGCGTTAGTGGGTGTGCTGCCCTGGAAGGATGGAGGGGATAGCCCTGCCCCACCGGGCTGGGAAGACCTTTCCTGGAGTACCTCGTAAATGCTGTGATTTTGGAATGGGTCTTTCCAGGCGCAGGATCATGATTAGGCAAGACTGCACAAACCAGTTAGAAGTGGGTGGTGTTTAGCTGGAGGAAAGGAGGCATATGGGGCCACGAGAACAAGTGCCAGTCACCATCCACATCATCATCATTGATCTCAGTAGTTGCCAGTTCACAGCCATTCTATTTAGTCCTACAAGCTGAGTATTAACCCACACCTTACAGATTAGGAAACTGAGTCTGAGAGGTGAAGCTGTTTGCCCAACTCACACAGCTGGGAAATCACAGAGCTGAGATAGGATGTCAGATGCGTTTGAGGGCAGCGTTGTCATTTCTTTCCACTGAATATCACTTTCTCAAAACCTGAGGCATTGTTGCCTTGCACAATCACCTTGGTCTTTTTTTTTTTTTGTATTGGGATATAGCCAGTTAACAATGGTGTGATGGTTTCAGATGAACCACAAGGGAACTCAGCCAAACATACACATGTATCCATTCTCCCCAGACTCCCCTCCCATCCAGGCTGCCACATAACATTGAGCAGAGTTTCATAATATCACCTTGGTCTTTGCAGAGAGGGTGCCCCGCAACCCCTGGTTACAGAGCACAGGGCTCCCCCTGAAATTTACACATACATATCTATATAACACTCAATACTTCTCTGGTGGCTCAGAGGTTAAAGCGTCTGCCTCCAATGCGGGAGACCTGGGTTCAATCCCTGGGTCGAGAAGATCCCCTGGAGAAGGAAATGGCAATCCACTCCAGTATTCTTGCCTGGAGAATCCCATGGACAGAGAAGCCTAGTAGGTTACAGTCCACGGGGTCGCAAAGAGTCGGACACGACTGAGCGACTTCACCTCCTCACCTCCTCAATACTTCTAGTCTTTAGAACCCTGTGGATCTTTTTTTTTTAAGTTGTTTTAATGAATTCTAAATTTGTTTTTATTATAAGCTTTGTTTCATTAGTAAGTATTCCATTGAAATAATTACTCGTTAATTAATTGTATTAATTACTGGACGAATATCAAAAGTCTATTTAGGAAATGTAAGGTATAAAGAACAAGCATCCCCGTACCCACCTCCTCACTTAAAAAATATTACCAGTATGTGATTTTGGAGCCCAAAATAATAAAGTCTGACACTGTTTCCCCATCTATTTCCCATGAAGTGATGGGACCGGATGCCATGATCTTCGTTTTCTGAATGTTGAGCTTTAAGCCAACTTTTTCACTCTCCTCTCACTTCAGGGGTCCCCAATCCCATCCACTCCCCCTCTCTACTTGGTAATAATCACTCCCCTGGCCTTTTGGTTTATTATTCTCTTGCTTTTCTTTGTAATTTTATCCCTGATAGATCAGTTAGTAAAGAATCCGCCTGCAATGCAGGAGACCTTGGTTCAATTCCTGGGTTGGGAAGATCCTCTGGAGAAGTGATAGGCTACTCACTCCAGTATTCTTGGGCTTCCCTTGTGGCTCAGCTGGTCAAGAATCTGCCTGCAATGTGGGAGACCTGGGTTGGGAAGATCCCCTGGAGGCAGGAAAGGCTACCCACTCCAGTATTCTGGCCTGGAGAATTCCATGGACTGTATAGTCCGTGGAGTCCCAAAGAGTCGGCCATGACTCAGTGACTTTCACTCACTCACTCACTCTATCTCTAAACAACTTGTTCAGTTTCCCCTGTTTCTGAACTTCATATAGATGGAGATATCCTTTATGCAGTCTTTGGCGGCTTACTTTTTAAATCTGCGTTGTAGCAACTTATTCTTGCAGGCTGCAGCATTTCACTCCTTTTCTCGCCGTATAGAATACATGACAGGCCACTGCGGGTGGACGTTTGTGTTGTTTCCAGCATGTTGCTGACACTGGCATTGCTGTCTGTCAGCGTTCTTGGCTGCTCTGGACACTGGTGCAGGTGTATCCAGGTATGTGCCTGCAGGTGGGATGGTGGGTCACCAGGATCTGAGTATATTCATCTTTATAAGATGATAGCATCCTACCTTACAAAGTGACGGTGACCAAGTTGTGCTTCTGCGTGTGCTCAGCTGCTCAGTCATGTCTGACTCTTTGCAACCCCATGGACGTAGCCCACCAGGCTCTTCTATCCATGGAATTCTCCAGGCAAGAATACTGGAGTGGGTTGCCATTTCCTTCTCCAGGGGATCTTCCCAGCTCAGCAATCAAACCCGTGTCTCTTGCGTCTCCTGCCTTGATGGGAGGCTCTTTAGCACTGAGCCATCTGGAATGCCCCAGTACTCCCGAAGCTGGTGAACAAGCCTCCCTGTTGCTTCTCAGCCTTTGTCAGTATTGAATGGCTTTCTCTGATTTTTTTACCTCTTGTCCATCATGGCTGTTGGGTAGTAACTCACTGTATTTTATTAATTTTTTTTCTCATCATATTTTAATTTGCGTTTCTCTGATTACTGAGGTTTAGCTTCTCGGTGCTTGCTTACTGTTTTGAGAAGCGCCTGAACATGGTTTTTGCCCAGTTTTCTGCTGTGAGTTTTATCATTTTCTTACTGGCATGACACTAACATGATATGCATGATATACAGTGTATATAGTATGTATATGTAGACACATAGTATATACACATATGTGTGTGTATATATGTATCCCAGATCATGGCTTAACTTTATGACTTTTTTAATAAACAGAGGTATTAAATTTAATGCTTTTGAATTTATTACTATTTTTCTTTATAGTTTGAAATTTTATGTCTCAATAAGGTATCCTCTGTCTCAAGGTCATAAAGATATTTACTTATATTGTTTTATAAAAGTTCTTAAGTTTTTCTTTTTGCAGTTGTCTATAATCCACCTGGAACTGGTGAAATTTGGTTTCATTTTTTTCTATATGGTTACCCAATTATTCCAGCACTGTTTATCCAGAAGCCCATTTTCCCCAGTGATGAGCAGTGTCCATATATGTGTGGCTCTGTTTCTGTTCTTTGACTTATTTTTCTAAGGGTTAACTCCTAAAGCTGTAGAATAGTTCATGATGTCTTATAAGGCAAGTTCCCTTTCTTTATTTTTCCTTAATAAATAATTTGCCTATTATTATCTCTCTGCACTTTGATATACATTTTAGAATCAGCCTGCTAGGTAGCGCCAAAGACCTGTAGACATTTTGACTGTAGTAGCTCTGTATATAGATCACCTTAGGTAGAACTCCTGTTTCCTAGATATTGACTCTCACACTCCTTGAAGATGGTGGGCCTTCCTTCTTATGAAGGTGAAACTTTATGTCTGTAAACTTTTCTTTTTAGAGAATTTTACATATTTTTGTTAGATTGATTTCTAGGTAATTTATATTTCCACTACTGTTGCAAATGCTCTCTTTCTGAGATAAACCTTTTTATTGAGATAGAATGCACAAACCACCGCATTCACCTCTTCAAAGTGTACAATTGAGATTTGTGCAGCCATCACCCAAATCTAAGTCTAGAACATTTTTATCATGCCCCCAAAAATGCCTTTCTCATTAGCAGCTAACTCACACTCCCTTCGCCCCACTCCAGCTCCTGGCAGGTGGGACTGAGTGAGGGAGTGGATGAATGAGCTTATGCCTATGCAGCTGGCTTCATGTCAGAAGTTGCCTAGTCCTCAACTTTCCTTTCTGTTTTATTTTGGTTTTGTTTCCCCCTCCCATCTCTGTTATTGGTCTAGTTTTCAGCTAATCTGCCAACCTCTCATTCTGTCCACTCCCTGGCCAGACAGCTTTTCCCAAGGAAAACCGTGTTCCAATCACTTCTCTCCGAGGAAACCCTCGGTGGCTCCCTTGGGAATCCGGCTGCACTCCCAGCGTGATTTCTCTGGGGAGATTCAGGCTGATGACTCAAGCGCCTTGGAGGCAGACTTTGGGAATGCAGCTCTTGGGAGTCGGAGAAGGCCTCCTCTGGGCTCTCGGTTTGCTGCAGAGACCTCAGAAAGTAAACACAGTCGACCTGATTATTCTCCTCCACTTCCTCCTGAGTCAGAGCTGTCTTGGGTTAACTCGGGGAAGAGGCTAAATTAAGCCTTGAAACCAAGCAGCCTCCGTGACTGGCACTTTGTTTTGCTTGAGTGACCGCGATGATGGGTGTTGGGTTTTAAGGGCAGCACTAATTGTGTCTCTTTAGACCGACCTTGGTGATCTATTCCCTGTCCTGCAGAGACGGGGATGGCCAGATTCGCACCCCGCCCCACCACTCCCCCAACCTGCAGCCCCCACTCACACATTCCTTCAGTGCACTTTCCCCAAATGCCTGGTCCATGCCAAGCCCTGTGCTTGGTGTTGGAGTTTCAAAAGCTTGCTCTCTCAGGGCTTGAAGTCTGGCTAAGGGAACTACAAGAAACAAGAGACCCGTGAAAGAGATAACTGGTGCTTGGGTAGATGTCTGTCCAGGGCAGAGAAGGGAGTGGATGTCCCTTTGCCTTCTTGTGACCTCATGCAAAGGCCATGGAATCACCAAGATAAAACAAGGGGCCAGCCTCGCACTCAGAAACAAGGGGGTGGATGCAACCACTTATACCTTATACCCTAGCAGTTCTTCTCTTAGGTGGATGGAGCCAATAGGAAATGGCACAGATTTACATCAAAAGAAAACATTGCAAACAAACATTGACTCTAGTTAATACATGTAAACTGCAGTATTTAAACAGTAGTATTTAAATGGATGATATTTCCCTGGAGAAGGAAATGGCAACCCACTCCTATATTCTTGCCTGTAAAATCCATAGTCCATGGGGTTGCAAAGAGTCAGGCATTAACTGAGCGCCTGACACAGATAATGATATTTGCAGTTTACTTTGAAATGCACCCCCAAAAGATGGCTGGATAAGATGCAGGGATAGGTATCTGAGAAAACAAATGCTGTTGTTCAGTAAGTCATGTCTGACTCTTCGCAATCCCATGGACTGTTGCACGCCAGGCTCCCCTGTCCTTCACTATCTCCTGGAGTTTTCTCATACTCATGTCCATCAAGTCGATGATGCCATCCAACCATCTCATCCTCTGTCGTCCTCTTCTCCTCCTGCCCTCAATCTTTCCCAGCATCAGTCTTTTCCAGTGAGTCAGCTCTTCACGTCAGGTGGCCAGAGTATTGGGGCTTCGGCTTCAGCATCAGTCCTTCCAATGAATACTCAGGTTTGGTTTCCTTTAGGATTGACTGGTTTGATCTCCTTGCAGTCCAGGGGATTCTCAAAAGCTTCTCCACCACCGCAGTATGAGAGCATGAGTTCTTCAGTGCTCAGCCTTCTGTATGGTTCAACTGAAACATTCATACATGACTACCGGAAAGATGATGTGTGTGCGCAGTCATCTCCGACTCTTTGCAACCCCATGGACTATAGCCAGCCAAGCTCCTCTGTCCATGGAATTTTCCAGGCAAGAATACTGGAGTGGGTTGCTATTTCCTACTCCAGGGTATCTTCCCCAACCAGGGATCAAAGCCACATCTCTAGCATCTCCTGCATTGACAGGCAGATTCTTTACCACTGCAAAAACCCATAACTTTTTGACTGTACGAACCTTTGTCAGCAAAGTGATATCTGTATTTTTAATACACTGTCTAGGTTTCTCATCACTTTCCTTCTTCCAAGGAGCAAGTGTCTTTTAATTTCATGGCTGCTGTCACCGTTCACAGTGATTTTGGAGCCCAAGAAAGTAAAATCTGTCACTGCTTCCACTTTTTCCTCTTCTGTTTGCCATGAAGTGAGGGGACCAGATGCCATGATCTTCATTTTTTGAATGTTGACTTTTAAATGAATTTTTTCTCTCTCCTCTTTGATTTTCATCAGGAGACTCTTAAGTTCCTCTTTGCTTTCTGCCAATAGGGTGGTATCATCTGTGTATCTGAGGTTGTTGATATTTCTTTTGGTGATCTTGACTCCAGCTTGTGATTTATCCAGACTGGCATTTCACATGATGTACTCTGCATATAAGTTAAATAAGCAGGATGACAATATACAGCCTTGTCTTACTCTTTTCCCAATTTTGAACCAGTCCGTTGTTCCATGTCTGGTTTTAACTGTTGCTTCTTGTCCTGCATACAGGTTTCTCAGGAGGCAGGTAAGGTGGTCTGGTACTTCCATCTTTTAAAGATTTTTCCACAGTGTGTTGTGATCCATACATTCAAAGGCTTTTAGTGTAGTCAGTGAAACAGAAGTAGATGGCTTTCTGGAACTCCCTTGCTTTCTCCATGGTCCAGCAAATGTTGGCATTTTTATCTCTGGTTCCTTTGCCTCTTTGAAACCCAGCTTGTACATCTGGAAGTTCTCAGTTCATGTACTGCTGAAGCTTGGCTTGAAAGATTTTGAGCATACCCTTGCTATAGTTTGAAATGACTGCAATTGTACAGTAGTTGGAGCATTCTTTGGCATTGCCCTTCTTTGGGATTGGAATGAAAACTGACCTTTTCCAGTCCTGTGGCCACTGCTGAGTTTTCCCCATTTGCTGATATAGTGAGTGTAGCTCTTGAACAGCATCATCTTTTGTATTTTAAATAGCTCAGCTGAAATTCCATCATCTCCACTAGTTTTGTTCATAGTGATGCTTCCTAAGGGCCACTTGACTTTACACTCCAGGATGTCTGGCTCTAGGTGAGTGACTAAAAGCAAGTATAGTAACATGCTAATAGGGCATTTAGTTGCTGAGTGTATGGGTGCTCAGTATAAATTTTTTTTTTTGCTGTATGTGAAAATTTTCATCTAAAACATTGGGGAAATGCATATGTGTGTTTGCTAGCAGAAATGTAAATGAATGTTCAGAACAGCATAATGACCTCAAACTGAAAGCAACTCAAATGCCCATCAGCAGTAAAATAAATGCATGCATAGTGGGCCTGTTTGTATAATGGAGTACTGTTCACAATGAGAATGAACGCGCTAAGCTACACACAACATAACCTTGAAGCGGGAAAGACTCAAAAGAGGACATCCTGTATGGTTCTGTTTCCGTAAAATCCATAAACAGGCAAAACTAGCCTAGGATGTTAGAAATCAAGGTAGCGGTTTTCAAGAAGAAGGAAGAAAAGCATTGAATGGAATAGGGAGCCTCCTAGGGTACTTGAAGGTTCTGTTTCTTGATCTTGGTGGCAGCTCACAGGTATGAACACTCATCAAGTATGTTTAAAGTCTGTGTACCTTTCTGTTTGTGTATTACACATCATTAAAAAAAGATACTGGGAAGAAAAAGAAAGAAAACCAAACATATCCAGCCTAGAAGCTTTGCCTAGCCAAAGCTACTTTTTTTCATTTAAGAAGCAATTTTAATTAGAAATTACATCCTGTATACAGATGTTATTCCAAGAAGTTTCATTCCACTGGACAGAGTAGATAGCTCTGAAATGATGGCAGTCTTGCCCTGTCCACTTTAGGGTGGCAGGAACCCTCTCTGAGCCTGTCAAGTAAACCAAAGTTGTGAAGGGAATGGGGCTTCCCTTTAAGGCACACGTTTGCTCATTTATGCACACGTGCCTGTTGCATCAGTCCCCTGGGTCTTCACTGTGTGTCTTTCCTTCGCACACAAATCTATCCACGTACACTGTGTCCTGAATCCAGACTAGATTCCCAAGATGTGACCTGGCCCTTGCAGGGGTTCATGTGCCCAGAGGAAGGAAGAGGCATGCAGGCGTTTCACTTGGCAGCCGCCCTCTCTGCCTACCTGGAGTCCTTTTTGTGATTCTTCTAATATGTTTGTCCTGAGATATCCTTTGACCCCTGAACTGACTTGTCAAGAGTTCTTCAGAGAAGCAGAACCAAGCAGAAAGAGACAGATAGGTAGATAGAGGTTTGTTATGAGAAATTGGCTCATATCATTATGTGTGCTAAGTCGCTTCAGTCATGTCCAACTCTGTGCGATGCTCTGGACCACCAGACTCCTCTGTCCATGCGGTTCTCCAGGCAAGAATACTGGAGAGGGTTGCCATGCCCTCCTCCAGGGGATCTTCCTGACCTGCGTCTGTTCCATCTAACCTGCATTGGCAGGCAGGTTCCTAACCCCTAGTGCCACCTGGGAAGACTCCCACCTGGGGGTCTCATTATGGAGACCCCCAAGTCTTGGGATCTGCAGAGTGAGTCAGCAACCAGGAGACTCAGGAGAGCTGATGGTTTCATTGCAGTCTGAAGGCTGGCAGGCTCAGTACCCAGGAAGAGCCTAGGTTTCCGTCTGGATGCAAAAGCAGAAAACAGCTGATGTCCCAGCTCAAAGGCAGTCGGGCAGGAAGAGTTCCTTCTCACTCAGCCCTTTTTGGCTATTCAGGCCTTCGACTGCTTAGATGAGGCCCACCCACACTAGGCAAGGCAGTCTGCTTTGCTCAGTCTACTGATTCCAATGTCAAACTCATCCAGCAACCACCTTCACAGACATACCCAGAGTCATGTTTGAAAAATGTCTGGGCACCCCATGATTCAGGAATCAGTCAGGTTGACAGAAAATTAATTGTCACCACTCTGGAGCCTGAAAAGCCTTCTAGCTCAAAAAGACACAGCTCTCTAATAGAAGAGGCGCAGCCAGGGGCCCTGGCCTGGTCCCTGCCCCATCTCACCAAGTAGGACAGGCTGTAGCTGTTGCCATCTCATACACATTAGTCATTTTCACCCCCCCACGTTTTTTGGATTAGTCATCAGTGGAAAAGAAGGCTTCAGCTGCCCACCAGGCCCCCTGCATGGTCATATAAATAGAAATATCTTAGTTATTGCAAAATACGTCATATACGTCAGGCAATCTCTGAAACAGTTGAAAGGATAAAGATAAAAAACGAACCTCCACATGCTTCCCGCACAGCCTCACAAATGGAAAATGACCAGTATATTGAAGGTCTTTGCTGCTCCTCTGAGGGGATTCCCGCTCTGTCCTTTCCTGTAAGTAGCCACTCTCCTGAATTCTGTTGCATTTGACAAACACCAAAGTGTGTGTCGCTAAGTATACTTGTTTGATGTGCCCAGTTTGAGTCTTTATGAATTGACACGTGCTGTGGGTGTTCCCCATGCTTCTTCGTACGAGATGGGGCCTCATCCCCACCGTCGCGTGTAGCTGCTGTGTGTTCATTTCACTTCCGTATCATATTCTTTGGTGTGGACGCGTCCATCGTAGGAGCCACGTGTCCGTCTCTTCAATTGTTGATGCCTGTTTGGGTAACTTCTGGTCCTCTGCCTTCCCAGCTGAAGCTCACAGGAGCATTTCTGTCACCGTCTCCAGGTTCACAGGTACAGGGATTTGTCTTAGATGAACACCTAGGAGGTCAGGTGCTCAGCCCAGCTGGGGACTATCTCTTTGCTTCTCTGGGTAATGCCAGGGAACTTTCCAGAATGATTTTACCAGTGTGTGCTCCCGCTGGCGGTGATGTGGGTTTCTTATGATGCTGTCCCCCTCCCTCCCCCCATCCTCTCTGGTCTCAGTAAATTGCCCTCTAGGTTCGGTCACCCTTGTCCACAGGGTGGCCAGGGTTTAAAGCACAGTGTGACCATGTGCCCTCCCGCCCGCTTCATGCATATGCAGGACTGTCCTTGTCCAGGGTGGGATCTAGTACGTGAACACGTGTCAAGTTCCCGCTGCTGTGGGAGAGCCCACGTGCTTTTGTTGGACGACTGTGCAGCCGTCGTCTGTCTCTGCTTCAAGGAAAACGACTAAAACAAAATCCCAGTAGAGTGGGTGGTGGCCGAGCTGAACCCCGGGGCTGAGCTCCTTATGCCAGTATCACAGTCTTCATCCTTGAAAGTGATCAGCCATGCTCTGCCATTTCTCCATGGCCGAAGAGCGGTGCGTCCCAAGGTTTTCTCCGTGAGAGATTTTTCGGGCCCACCCAAGACCTAGTGCCCAGACATGAAATCACTCCCCCACCCGGTCTGCCAGGCTTTGGAGAGGATGCTTATAAACTCATTTTTTGTGTGCTGCCTCTTTCCAATCGCAGATTAGTCTGGGGAGGAAGATAAAGACATTTGCCACCAAGATGGTAATCACGAGCGGAAATGACGAAGACAGAGGAGGCCAGGAAAAGGAGAGTAAAGAAGAGAGTGTCTTGGCGATGCTGGGGATTATCGGGACCATTCTGAACCTGATCGTCATCATATTTGTATACATCTACACCACTCTGTGAATGGCCCAGTGGGTCCTCAGGCCTCGGGATGGCCAAGAGACAGGAGGAGTCCTGTGTGTTGGCAGATCGGTGACTGAACACTGCGCCATCAAGCAGCCTTGACCGACACATACCACCCAATCAGATGCACCTTCGAACTCGGTAAAGGGTCACCAAAATCAACCAATCCTGCTGCAAGGAGCAGACACTAAAGCACAATGAATCCACCGAAACTCATTCACACAGCAAGGAACTCAACATCATTGGCGGGGGACCCGAAAGGACGCTTGGAAAACTGCCCTTTGACACCATCAGGGAGTGGATGGGTGCAAAGATGGGTTATCCCAGGTCATTAATGGGTGTCATGTGTTCAAAAAGAGGAACAGGGGTGGACGCAGCTCACAACAGACACAGCTCTCGGCCTGTCTCCCAGGACACATGTTTCCTCCTAACTCAATGAACTGTTTGGTACCAAAAAACCACAGGGACAATCCTTGACAAGCATCCCATTCATCAAAAGTGTCTAACTCTTTGATACTGGGGAGATAACTTATTTTTTCTTTTTTTCATTGGCTTGATGTGTGTATCTGTTCATATCAAGGTTTATAAATATATATTTTTAATAAATGTGCTCTATTTTTTAGCATGAACCAAATATTTGGAGAAGCGCTCCTGGATCCATACAGCTTTCCTTGGTTTTACCTGCTGTATCTACCTTAGACTGCAGTTCTGTTGTATAATCGCTCTAGTCCTCGTTCTCTCATCTGGAATCATTTCCCTCTCGTGCTTTTTGGTCTGGAGGACATTTTCCCGTAAGGCCAGCTGTGGGCTTGGTTAGTGCATGTTTTAAGATTGTCCACTGAGCGACTTTTTGTTGTTATACCGGAGATGTAAAACGGTCGTGGGCGTGTGGACTTTGGATGTACCGTATCCTTATTGAGAATTATGCATGAACAGGGCTGAGTGATATAGATCAGCTTAAAAAAATTTTTTTACAAGGAATACCATGGAGGAAGGGCGCGGCTACATCTGTGAATCAACTGTAGGATGGAGTATTCAGCTTCTCATTGGCAGTGTTATTTCATTCTTGTGACCATTTGTCTATGAGATTTGATTTTAATGGCCACATGCCAAGAAAGATGGGTGGGACGGTCAAGGCGGGGAAAGCTCAGCGTTAGGTGCATAATTCCCACAGTGAGCCTCCTGGGAGCCTTTGCACAGTAGGTCGGGGTGTAGATGACACTTGGACTACCCCCCGTAAGAGCTCACCTGGCTGTTTCAGGCTGGGAGCACACCCTGCAACAAGTGACTTTTCAAGAGCACTAGAAGGGGATGCAACGGTCACCCTAAAAGATGGCTACATTTCTTCAAGCTCCTGGTTTACACCCACATGGAGCTACTTCCTCCCTGGCAGGGGCAGCTGAGTCAGGATGAATGTGCCCTTTTCTCCTGCCTGCCTGAGATGGGCCTTTCACTGGCCGCAGCAGCATGGCCTTATAAAGAGGGTTAGTGTTCCTTCTGCCAGCGCCAGCCTTGCCTGTGGGCAGAAGAAGCAGCAGGATGCCTAGGTGGAGTCGAATGATGTCCAGGAGGTCACCGCCAGGTCTCTCCCTTCTGATGTCGTGGTGTCTGAAATTTCACCCATAGAGAGTCACTTCTTGGACTGTGTTAAGGACCAGGCTCTTTTTAAAGCAGATACCCCGAGCACCTGGCCCTCATCAGGAGTCTTCTCTTCCCCACCAGAAGGAACAGAAGTCTATGTGCGTTCAGGACATACTGTGTGCTAGGCGCCGTGCCAGACCCTGTATTCCTTCAGTCGTTGAATGCTCACAGGAAATGAGCTGGAGAGTCTCTCTCCCGCATCGTAGAGGAAGAAAGGGGAACTCAGATGGGGAAACTTCCCCGAGGTCAGGTAGCTGGTAGTGGTGAGTCAGAACGCAAATTCCCAAAGCTGTCTGATTCCCTAGCCCGCTGAGGGGCATCAAATGCTGGGCAAGGAGGGAATGGAGAGGCAGGGACTGGCCGGGAAAGGGCCCGCGGGGCCGGATGCACACCCATGGTTTGCCGAGGGCCAGCTCTGTTCCCCGCCCTCCTTCCCTCCTAAGAATAAATAACCCCTGCGAACCCCTTGCATCCTGGCACAACGCTCCGCATGAGGACTTGAGGAGGGAGGCCAGGAGGAGGCTGCTGAGAAATATAATGGACTGTCGCGGGAGAGAGCCGTCTCACGGGTTCCGTGTGGTTCTAGAAAGACTGTGAGAATTCTGAACAGTGAACAAAGTAAACAATAAAGGTGCAATGGAAAAAAAAAAAAATCTACCGATGTCCTTTTTCGCCCCCGCAGCGTCCTGGTATTTTTAAACCTTCATGTCATTCCTTTACCTATATATATTTTTGTTTTATTTTATTTCAGATTTTTTTTTGATGTAGACCATTTTTGAAGATTTTTGAATTTGTTACAATGTTGTTTCTGTTTTACCTTTGCTTGTTTTCCTTTCTTTTTTTTTTTTTTGGTTGGGAATCCTAACTCGCCAACCAGGGATCGAACTCACACCCCATGGATTGGAAGGTGAAGTCTTAACCGCTGGACCACCAGGGATGTCCTGATTTTTTTTTTTTTTTTAAGCAGACAAAACTGAATGTGACTCTGTTCCAGTGAAGCTGTTTTGTTTGAACTGTGGAAGCCCTGGTGATTTTTCAAGTGTACTAATTTGAAATTTATTGAGGGGAAAAACTGCCTTTCGGATCCTCTCAACAGCTCCCCAATGGTCCTTCTACACTGTCCTAATCCACAGCCTGGAAATAAAGCTGCCCGTTCAATGACTGCCAACCCGAGTGGCAGCGCTGTCTCCTGTAGAGAGAGTCTTTCATTTCTGCCCTCATTTAGCAAAGCCCAAGAACACGGAGTGGGCAAACTCATAGTTTCCTCCATGATCTCAAGGCATCTCGTGGGGATGTGATGGGGAGGCAGCTGGTGGCCCTGGGGCTTAGTATGCCAAGCCCAGCCTTGGCACGAATAGCAACAACCCAAACGACCAGCCCGAGGGCTGAGACTTCCCACCCATCTTAAGGGACCCTCACAACAGCCCGTGAGATGTCCATGCCTACCCCGTCTCACAAAATGAAGTGTGTGTGTGTTCACTCACTTAGTTGTGTCCTACATTTTGCGACCCCACAGACTGTAGCCCTCCAGGCTCCTTTGTCCATGGGATTTCCCAGGCAAGAATACTGGAGTGGGTTGCCATGCCTTCCTCCATGGGGTCTTCCCTACCCAAGGATCAAACCCACATCCCCTGCATTGGTAGGCTGACTATTCACCACTGAGCCACTTGGGAAGCCCTGGAAGATGAGGAGAAAGGCTCAAAGAGGCTGATCGACTTTTCCAAGGTCACACAGCTCGAAACCAGCAGAATCATACCTATCATACCTGTCCCACCTCTGTGCCATCCACAGACTTGAGTGGCCCAGGCTGTGGGTCTGGCTCTGCTGGAGTCTTTGGGCCAGTCCAGTCACGTCACACAGCTTCCCACTACACCTGCCTCTCCCGGGTCACAACACAACTGGTCTGGCCAACATGTCTGAATTGACACCTTTGACTTCTACCCCAGAAAGCAACTCGGAAAGCCTGGGTTCTGCCAGGGGAGGGCCAGGCACCCATGGCAGGGTGCCCCTAGTGGTTTGGGGCTGCACAGTGCTTGCCTAACTTCCCCGAGGTCAGGTAGCTGGTAGTGGTGAGTCAGAACGCAAATTCCCAAAGCTGTCTGATTCCCTAGCCCGCTGAGGGGCATCAAATGCTGGGCAAGGAGGGAATGGAGAGGCAGGGACTGGCCGGGAAAGGGCCCGCGGGGCCGGATGCACACCCATGGTTTGCCGAGGGCCAGCTCTGTTCCCCGCCCTCCTTCCCTCCTAAGAATAAATAACCCCTGCGAACCCCTTGCATCCTGGCACAACGCTCCGCATGAGGACTTGAGGAGGGAGGCCAGGAGGAGGCTGCTGAGAAATATAATGGACTGTCGCGGGAGAGAGCCGTCTCACGGGTTCCGTGTGGTTCTAGAAAGACTGTGAGAATTCTGAACAGTGAACAAAGTAAACAATAAAGGTGCAATGGAAAAAAAAAAAAATCTACCGATGTCCTTTTTCGCCCCCGCAGCGTCCTGGTATTTTTAAACCTTCATGTCATTCCTTTACCTATATATATTTTTGTTTTATTTTATTTCAGATTTTTTTTTGATGTAGACCATTTTTGAAGATTTTTGAATTTGTTACAATGTTGTTTCTGTTTTACCTTTGCTTGTTTTCCTTTCTTTTTTTTTTTTTTGGTTGGGAATCCTAACTCGCCAACCAGGGATCGAACTCACACCCCATGGATTGGAAGGTGAAGTCTTAACCGCTGGACCACCAGGGATGTCCTGATTTTTTTTTTTTTTTTAAGCAGACAAAACTGAATGTGACTCTGTTCCAGTGAAGCTGTTTTGTTTGAACTGTGGAAGCCCTGGTGATTTTTCAAGTGTACTAATTTGAAATTTATTGAGGGGAAAAACTGCCTTTCGGATCCTCTCAACAGCTCCCCAATGGTCCTTCTACACTGTCCTAATCCACAGCCTGGAAATAAAGCTGCCCGTTCAATGACTGCCAACCCGAGTGGCAGCGCTGTCTCCTGTAGAGAGAGTCTTTCATTTCTGCCCTCATTTAGCAAAGCCCAAGAACACGGAGTGGGCAAACTCATAGTTTCCTCCATGATCTCAAGGCATCTCGTGGGGATGTGATGGGGAGGCAGCTGGTGGCCCTGGGGCTTAGTATGCCAAGCCCAGCCTTGGCACGAATAGCAACAACCCAAACGACCAGCCCGAGGGCTGAGACTTCCCACCCATCTTAAGGGACCCTCACAACAGCCCGTGAGATGTCCATGCCTACCCCGTCTCACAAAATGAAGTGTGTGTGTGTTCACTCACTTAGTTGTGTCCTACATTTTGCGACCCCACAGACTGTAGCCCTCCAGGCTCCTTTGTCCATGGGATTTCCCAGGCAAGAATACTGGAGTGGGTTGCCATGCCTTCCTCCATGGGGTCTTCCCTACCCAAGGATCAAACCCACATCCCCTGCATTGGTAGGCTGACTATTCACCACTGAGCCACTTGGGAAGCCCTGGAAGATGAGGAGAAAGGCTCAAAGAGGCTGATCGACTTTTCCAAGGTCACACAGCTCGAAACCAGCAGAATCATACCTATCATACCTGTCCCACCTCTGTGCCATCCACAGACTTGAGTGGCCCAGGCTGTGGGTCTGGCTCTGCTGGAGTCTTTGGGCCAGTCCAGTCACGTCACACAGCTTCCCACTACACCTGCCTCTCCCGGGTCACAACACAACTGGTCTGGCCAACATGTCTGAATTGACACCTTTGACTTCTACCCCAGAAAGCAACTCGGAAAGCCTGGGTTCTGCCAGGGGAGGGCCAGGCACCCATGGCAGGGTGCCCCTAGTGGTTTGGGGCTGCACAGTGCTTGCCGATGGCCAGAAACGGCTTGGGCCTGACTTTCATCTGCCTTCTATGATCGATATGACCAGCTCTGTGAGCCTCAGTTTTCCTCATCTGTCAACAGGGGGTGCTAATAGCCCCCAAGTCTCATCAGGAGTTTTAACCTCATTTTTATTGATACAGAAACTGTGGCCTGGAAGGGTGAGTTGACTTAGCAAAGGTTCCCTGGTGGCTCAGATGGTAAAGAATCCACCTGCAATGTGAGAGACCCGAGTTCAATCCCTGAATTGGGAAGATCCCCTGGAGAAGAGAATGGCAACCCACTCCAGTATTCTTGCCTGGAGAATTCCATCGAGAGGAGATGGGCGGGTTCCATGGGGTCTCCAAGAGTTGGACACGACTGAGCGAATAACAGTTTCACTTTGACTAGGGGACCATGGCGTCATGTGGCCAGGGCTCCAGAAGCTGCTACCTTCACCTTTGCAGCCAAAGAATGTCACTTAAACCCGCATGTCATTGTTCATGTGTGTGTGTGCGCTAAGTCGCTTCAGTTGTGTCTGACTCTTTGCAACCCCATGGACTGTAGCCCTCCAGCTTCCTCTCTCCATGGGATTCTCCAGGCAAGAATGCTGGAGTGGGTTGCCATGCCCTCCTCCAGGGGATCTCCTCAACCCAGGGATCGAACCCATGTCTCTTATGTCTCCTGCAGTAGCAGACCGGTTCTTTACCATTAGTGCCACCTGGGAAGCCCCTGGATATGAGTACCATTTACTAAAGAAACACTGGATCAAAACTTACATTCACATTGCTTCTAACAAACACCTATGTGTATCTAATGTGGGAGCAGTTCTTATCTCTTTCTCTCCCACATTTCCCTCTCGCTCTCCTTCTTTCCTGTCCTCTGTTCATTTCCCATCCCTCTACCCCTCAAAGCCCCGGGGCCCCAGCTCACGTCTCTCACTGTTGCCATCCCCATACTTAGCCTAGGGCCTCCCTTTTTCTGTCAACTGCCTGCAGAACACCGGAAAGCCCACCCACCTCCTTGTTTCACTGTTTTTCATAGAGACAGTCTCACTGGCTGCTTAAACAATTTCCTAACAGCTACTTTGGGAACCCAGACTGGCTATGATCATGTCACACTTTGGGAAGAGAAAGTTCCAGAGGCCAAATTCCTGTCTTCTCTTTTGAGAGACTCTCCTGGAGTGCCCTGTAGCCCCACTCCCTAAAGGAAGGACCTCTATATGAGACAGCCCCAGAAAGATGCCCCTGTGGACTGGGGTACCTTCTGACCTTACTACATAATGATTCATTCCTCTTGTGGGAAACAGATGGAATGGACAGACTTAATATTTTCTGTTGTTTGTAAACAAGTTGTACAAAACTGGTATATACTTTTCATAGAAGGGCTACATGTTGCCATGAGAAATAAGATCACATAATATATAATTTTTCACTACAAGACTCATTGTTAAGAGGTGTGCTTATTTACTTTATTTCTATTAGACAATAATGGGGAATGCAAAATCAGGTAAGAGTCATGATTGGATGTCTCTGCAGCATGCCTCTCCCTACCTGGGACAGCAGCCTGCCAGGTATGCAGAGACTTGGCTCCAAATCCTGGACATCAACTCTGTCACCTGCCCCTAATTGCTGGAGGTTAGCACATCCCAACGTCCTATTCAGACATTCAAAGCACCCCATCCACTCCCAACACTCAGCAGACGACAGGAAGCCAAAGGGTAACAGTTGAATGGTTCTAAGGTACTTGGAAGTAGCTAGTCAGCAATAAAAGGACAACATTTTAAACTAGTATCTGTCTCATTGGAACTGGGCTTTCCAGGTGGCGCTAATGGTTAGGAACCCGTCTGCCAATGCAAGAGATGTAGGAGATGTGGGTTCAGTCCCTGGGTCGGGAAGATTCCCTGGAGGACGGCATGGCAACCCACTTCAGTGTTCTTGCCTCGAGAATGCCATGAACAGAGGAGCCTGGTGGGCTTCAGTCCATAGGGTCGCAGAGAATTGGACACAACTGAAATGACTTCGCATGCAGCATGGACTGGGACTAAAGGAATCAAAGTTAGATCGAGCAGGGGTGATCCAAAGCTTGCTCCTCACATCTCCCTGACCTGTAAGCTGACATTTTTTCTAAACCAGGAAGATGCTTCTATCACGAAAGGTCAAAAGCACAAACTGATGATCCACTGGTATGGACCAGCCACAAATCAGGGCTCCTGGAATGCCTACAGGTCTCTGAATCTCTGGGACCTCCAGCCCAGGAAATGTCGACTTCAAACACTTCCTCTCAAACCTGCACATTCCAGGATAAACTAGTAGATTCCTTTGGAGTTCGTACATCGTTAGCTTAGCTAACCCCTTAGTCAGTTTCCAGAGACTGGTATTTATAATTCTGAATAGGAATCAGGGGACACAGCCCAACATGCTTGTCCTTCTCCTGGTTGTATTACCTTCTCACCGTCTGAGCCTCTATTGTCCTGGCCTCTGAGACATTACCTGATCAGACTGGCCCTGCTTTCTCCTTGGTCTCTTTGCTTTCTGTTCTAAAGAGTCCAACTTTAGTGTTTTTAGTTCTGACGACTCTGCTGTAGAACTTGGGGTTCTGAAGTTCTAAAGATTCTGCCTCTGTGTTAAAGAGATGTGAGAACTCAGCTTCAGTGGGACACTCTGGTTTGATGTGAGCCTGGCCACCAGAGCTGAGCAATAAGTCTTTCCTCCCACACTTTCCTCCTGAAAAACTGGTGGATAATTCCGTTGCCTGTGGGTATTTGAGCAGTAAGTGTGAGCACCAAATCTATCACTCACTGCTCATCAGGGACCACTCTCATTTATTTTAAGAACCGGGATGACCTTCAGAAATGGGGCTGGGGCTCAAAACCAGACAATCTGTGTTTGAGTCCCAACTCTGCCACTGATTGACTATTGATCTTGAGATGGACCCTTAATATTTCTGAAAGAATATTTCATTTTCCTGTCATGAATTTAATAAGTCTGATCTCTCAGTGCTGGTGTGTAGGTTACATTTTTGTGCTGTGTACTCAGTCACTCAGTCATGTCCGACTCTGCAACCCCATGAACTGCAGCCCACCAGGCTCTCCTGTCCATGGGATTTTCCAGGCAAGAATACTGGAGTGGGGTTCCATTTCCTACTCCAGGGGATTACATTTTTATGTAATAGCATTTTGGAAACTAAGGAATGCAAGCTTCTATTAGCTATTAATAATTAGCGGCTCAGCCATGTCTGACTCTTTGCGACCCCATGGACTGTAGCCCACAAGGCTTCTTTGTCCATGGAATTCTCCAGGCAAGAATACTGGAGTGTGGATTGCCATTTCCTTCTCCAGGGGATCTTTCCAACCTAGGGATCGAACCCAGGTCTCCCACATTGCAGGCAGATTCTTTACTGTCTGAGCCACCAGGGAAGCCCATTAACTATTAATACCAGCAATTAAAAAGCATGTCTTTAAAAATATTTTCCCATTAAGGAATAACAATAAGGACACAAAAATCAGATTCAGTGGTGTTTCAGAATCCTTTTCCTGACAATATTAAGTGATTCATTTCACCCGGGATGATGCAAAGGTCTATTTAATTGAAAAACTATCGGAGACTTGGAAGTGGCCCTGTATTAAAATGAGAGCATAATCAGCTCTTCATCAGTAATTTGAAATTTTAGCTCTGTCTTCTACTCAAAACGAAAATTAAAGAAAAGTACTCATTAGGAAGACAAAGGTATGTATGTGAATGTGTTGTGAATAGTATGGCAGGATGGGAAATTTTAAAACTCTTTCGTGCAGACAGATTGTGCCCTGTACTTTAAGCTTCTGTATTCCAGGTGCTCAGAAGAATCTCTGTGGAATGGATGAAGCAGATGGAGACAGCCTCCAGCCTCAGTCGGATACGAACACGTCCTTCCTCTGCTGGCTCTTTACTTTTCCAGGAGAAAACAGAGTCACAGCCGTGGCTGCTGGCAGAGGTCACCGTAGGACTTGCTCTCTGCTGCTCTTGCACAGTGAGCCTGGCTCGCTTCTGGAGGGAGCCTCAGCTCTCTTATCTATAAAATAGGATGCTGTCTTGCAAAAACTTGATCAGGTTTATAGCTCATGTGCCTAGCACATGTTCAGTGCCTAGCATGGGGCCTGGTACCCAGAAAGTGCTTCGGTTCAGTTCAGTCAGTTCAGTCGCTCAGTCGTGTCCGGCTCTGCGACCCCATGAATCGCAGCACGCTAGGCCTCCCTGTCCATCACCAACTCCCGGAGGTCACTCAGACTCACGTCCATCGAGTCCATGATGCCATCCAGCCATCTCATCCTCGGT
>SJYT01083760.1:1762-30574 GCA_006410635.1 Cephalophus harveyi
CTATACTTTCCTCTAAGATCTTTTATAGTATCTGGCTTTACATTTAGGTCTTTAATTTTTTTTGAGTTTATTCTATTTTAAAAATACTTTATTCTATTTTTTTAAATTATTTTTTGGTTGTGCTGGGTCTTTGTTGCTACACACAGACTATCTCTTGTTGAGGTGAGCAGGGGATACTCTCTAGTTGCAGTGTATGGGCTTCTCATTGTAGTGGCTCTTTTGTCCAGAGCATGTGTTCTAAGGTGCATGGAATTCAATATTTGCAACATGCTAGCTTAGTTGAATCTTCAGTTCAGTTCAGTTCAGTCGCTCAGTCGTGTCCGACTCTTTGCGACCCCATGAATCGCAGCACGCCAGGCCTCCCTGTTCATCATCATCTCTCGGAGTTCACTCAGACTCACATCCATCGAGTCAGTGATGCCATTCAGCCATCTCATCCTCGGTCGTCCCCTTCTCCTCCTGCCCCCAATCCCTCCCAGCATCAGAGTCTTTTCCAATGAGNCCTCCCTGTTCATCATCATCTCTCGGAGTTCACTCAGACTCACATCCATCGAGTCAGTGATGCCATTCAGCCATCTCATCCTCGGTCGTCCCCTTCTCCTCCTGCCCCCAATCCCTCCCAGCATCAGAGTCTTTTCCAATGAGTCAGCTCTTCGCATGAGGTGGCCAAAGTACTGGAGTTTCAGCTTTAGCATCATTCCTTCCAAACAAATCCCAGGGTTGATCTCCTTCAGAATGGACTGGTTGGATCTCCTTGCAGTCCAAGGGACTCTCAAGAGTCTTCTCCAACACCACAGTTCAAAAGCATCAATTCTTCGGCAATCAGCCTTCTTCACAGTCCAACTCTCACATCCATACATGACCACTAAGTTGAATCTTAGCCTAGTAGAATCTTCTCGGATCAGGAGTGGATCTGCATGTTCCTTGCATTGGCAGATGGACTCCTAGCAACTAGCTGCAAGGGAAGTCTGAGTATTTGTGTTATGGAGTGTTTCAGTTTCATTTTTTATATGTAACTGTCAGCTATCTCAGAACCAATTATTGAAATGATTGTCTTTTCCCCATTGCATATTCTTGCCTCCTTTGTCATAGATTAGGTGGCCATAGATGCATAGGTCTATCTCTGTACTTTCTATCCTTTTCCATTAATCTATATTTCTGTTTTGTGTGTGTGTGTGTGTGTGTGACAGCAGCACACTGTTTTGATGACTATAGCTTTGCAATATAGTCTGAAGTTTATGTAGTCTGATTTCTCCAGCTTCATTTTTCTTCCTCAAGATTTCTCTGACTATTTGAGGTCTTTTTGTTTCCATACAATTGTAAAATATTTTGTTTTAATTCTGTGAAAATGGCCTAGGTAATTTGATAGAGATTGCACTGAATCAGTAGATTGCTTTGAGTAATATAGTCATTTTGACAATATTGATTATTTGAATCCAAGATTATGGTATATCTTTCCATCCATTTGTGTTGTCTTTGATTAAATTCATTAGTAACTTATAGTTTTCTAGGTACAGGTCGTTTGCCTACTTAGGTACATTTATTCCTAGGTTGTTGTTGTTGTTTTTTATTTTTTTCCTTTTTAAAAATTTATTAATTTTAATTGGAGGCTAATTACTTTATAGTATTGTAGTGGTTTTTGCCATACATTGATATGAACCAGCCATGAGTGTACATATGTTCCCCATCCTGAACCTCCCTCCTACCTCCCTCCACATCCCATCCCTCAGGTTTGTCCTAGTGCACCAGCCCTGAGCTCCCTGTCTTATATATTGAACCTGGACTAGTGATCTATTTCACATATGGTAATATACATGTTTCAAAGCTATTCTCTCAAATCATCCCACCCTCGCCTTCTCCCACAGAGTCCAAAAGTCTGTTCTTTACATCTGTGTCTCTTTGTCTCTCTCACATATAGGGTCATCATTACCATCTTTCTAAATTCCATATATATATATTAATATACTGTATTGGTGTTTTTTACTTACTTCACTCTGTATAATAGGTGTTTTATTCTTTATATTTTAATGGTGAATTAGATTTTTTCTTAATTTCTCTTTCTGAACTTTCATTGTTAATATATAAAAATACAATATATTTTTCTGTATTAATTTTGTATCCTGCAATTTTGTTTCCAATTTGCATATCTTCTTGGATTGTTCTTTTTGTCATTATGTAGTGTCATCCTTTGTCTCTTGCAATGGTCTCTATTTTAAAACCTATTTTGTCTGATATGAGTATTCCAAGTCCAACTTTTTTTTGATTACCATTTCTGTGTAATATATATTTTCATCCTCTCACTTTCAGTCTGTATGAGTCCTAGATTTAAAGTGGGTCTTTTCCCGCCTTAGACCACGGGACACTAGTCTACTTTCTAAGACTGAAAGTAAGGAGAAGGGAGAAGCTACTCCATGCAAATAGAAAACTAAAGAAAGCTGCGAGAGCAATGTTCACATCAGACAAAATAGACTTTGAAATATAGACTGTTAAAAGAGAGAGAGAAGGACAGTATATAATGATCAAGGGTACAAACTAAGAAGAAAGTATAACAATTATAAATAGATATACACTCAACATAGTAGCACCTCAATATATAAGGCAAATATAAACAACCAAAAAGGAGAAATCTACAGTAACACAATAATAGTGGGGGACACTAATACCACACTTTAATTAATGGACAGATCATCTGGGTGAAAATTAATAAGGAACACAGGCCTTAAGTGACACTCTAGATGAGTTGGACTTAGTTGATATTTATAAAGCATTGCATCCAAAAACAGCAGACTACATATTCTTCTCAAGTGCACATGGAACATTCTCCTGGATTAAGCACATGCTGGGCAACAAAGTGAGCCTTGGTAAATTTAAGAAAATTGAAATAATATCAAGTATCCTTTCCGATTACAACTCTATGAGATTAGAAGTAAATGTCAAGAAAAAAATTCTAAAAAACAAACACATGGTAGCTCAGAAACATGCTACTAAACAAACAATAGATCACTGAAGAAATCAAACAGGAAATTTATATATATATGTATGTGTATATATATATATATATATGGAAAATGAAAGCACAATCATCCAAAATGTATGGGATGCAGCAAAAGCAATTTTAAGAGGGAATTGTGTGACAGTACAATCTTATGTCAAGAAGAAAGAAAAATCTTAAATAAACAACCTAACTTTACATGTAAAACAACTAAAAAAAGAGGAACCAATGAAGCACAAAATTAGTAGAAGGAAAAGAATCATAAATATCAGAGGAGAAATAAATGAAATAAAGACAAAGAAAGCAATTACAAAGATTAATGAAACTAAAAGCTAGTTCTTTGAAAAGATAAACAGAATTGATAAACCTTTAGCCAGACTCATCAAGAAAAAAGTGAGAATTCTCAAATCAATAGAAATGAAAAAGAAGTTACAACTGACATCACAGAAATAACAAGGATCATAAAAGACTACTATGAGCAACTGTATGCAAATTAAATGGAATACTTGGAAAAAATTTACAAATTCTTAGAAAGGTACAGTCTCCCTAGACTGAACCAGGAAAAAAAAAAAAAAGATAATATGAGCAGGCTAATCAAAAGCACTGAAATGGAAAGTATGAATCAAAATGAAAAAAGTCCAGGACCTGAATGAAAAACAACATCCAAGACCTGATGACTTTACCTGAAAATTTTACCAAACATTTAGAGAAGAGTTCTGAAACTATTCCAAAAATTGCAGAGGAAAGAAAACTTCCAAACTCATTGTATGAGCACACCATCACCCTGATACTAAAAGCACACGAAGATACCTCAAAAAAAAGAAAATCACAGACCAATATAACTGATGAACATAAATGAAAAACTCCTCAACAAAACACCAGCAGTCCATATATAACAATGTATTTAAAAGATCATATATCATGATCAAGTGGAATTCAAGGGTTGCAGCCCAGGGATGTAAGGGTTTTCCAACATCTGCAAATCAATCAATGTAATACACAACATCAAAAAATTTAAAATAAAAACCATATGATCATTTCAATACCTGATTTTTTTTTTTTTACCAAATTCAGCACCCATTCATGATAAAAACTCTCCCGAAAGTGGGCATAGAGGGAATATACCTCAACATAATAAAGGACATATATGCAAACCTACAGCTAACATCATACTCAGTGGTAAAAAGTTGAAAGCATTCCCTCTAGGGTTAGAAACAAGACAAGGATAACCATGTTAGCCACTTTTATGCAACATTACTTTAGAAGTCCTAGCTACAGCAATCACAGAAGCAAAGGAAATTCAAATTGGAAAAGAAGGATTTTTTACTGTTTGTAGATGACATGATCCTATATATAGAAAATCCTAAAGATGCTACTGAGAAACTACTAGGACTCATCAATGAATTTGATTTAAAAAAGTTGTTGTTGGTCAGTCTTTAAGTCATGTCTGACACTTTGTGACCCCATGAACTGCAACACTCTTGGCTTCCCTGTCCTTGACCATCTCCCAGAGTTTGCTCAAACTCATGTCCACCGAGTCAGTGATACCATCCAACCATGTCATTCTCTGTTAACACCTTCTCCTCCTGCCCTCAATCTTTCCCAGCATCAGGGTCTTTTCCAATGAGTCAGCTCTTCACATCAAGTGACCTAACTATTAGAGATTCAGCTTTAGCATCAGTCCTTACAATTAATATTCAGGGTTGATTTCCTTTAGGATTTACTGGTTTGATCTTGCTGTCCAAGGAACTCTCAAGGGTCTTCTCCAGCACCACAGTTCGAAAGTTGCAGGCTACAAAATTTATACACATAAATTTGTTGCATTTCTATACACTAACAGCAAAAGATCAGAAAGAAATATTCAAGAAACAATTCAATTTATCACTGCATCAAGAAGAATAAAATACCTATGAATATACCTACCTAAAAAGACAAAGGACTTGTAGTCTGAAAAGTATAAGATGCTAATGAAAGAAATCAAAGAACCCAAAAGCAGATGGAAAGATATACCATGTTCATGGATTGGAAGAATCAATATTGTCAAAATTACTATATCACCCAAGGCAATCTACAGATTCAATTCAATCCCTATCAAATTACAAATGACATTTTTCATGGAATTAGAACACAAAATCTCAAAATTTGTATGGAGACACAAAAGACCCTGAATATCCAAGGCACTCTAGAGAAAAATATGGAGCTGGAGTTATCAGGAGCCTCAACTTCAGAATATACTACAAAGCTATAATCATCCAAACAGTATGGTACTGGCACAAAAATAGACATATAGGTTACTGGAACAGGATAGAAGACCCAGAAGTCCATGACAAAGCGGGCAAAAATACACAATGTTGGAAATATAGTCTTTTCAACAAATAGTGCTGGGAAAACTGGACAGCTACATGTTAAAAATGAGTTTTTTTTTAATGGGGTTGAAGAATGATATAATTTCATTTTTAACACAAAATGGATTAAACACCTAAATATGAAACCAAACACTATAAAACTCCTAGAGGAAAACATAGGCAGAACACCCTATGACATAAATTGCATCAATATCTTTTTCAATCCATCTCCAAGAGTAATAGAAATAAAAACAAAAATAAGCAAATGAGACTTAGTTAAGCTCAAAAGCTTTTGTACCATTTTTGGAAGGAAATGATACACAAAGAAAATGACAACCCACAGATTGAGAGAAAATATTTTCAAATATTGTGACTGTAAGGGATTAGTCTCCAAAATTTACAAATTGTGCATGATGCTTAACAGCATCAAAACAAAAGCCCAATAAAAAAATGGGCAGAAGACCTAAATACACATTTCTCCAAAGACATACAAATGATGAATAGGCACATGAAAATATATTCAATGTTGCTAATTGCTAATTATTAGATAAATGTAAATAAAAAGTCAGCATCACTGACTTGATGGACGTGAGTTTGAGCAGTCTCTAGGAGTTGCTGATGGACAGGGAAGCCTGGCGTGCTGCACTCCATGGGGTCACAAAGATTCAGATACAACTGAGCAACTGAATTGACTGAACTGAAATCAAAACTACAATGAGATATCACCTCACACCAGCCAGCATGGCTATTATCAAAAAATCCAAAGATAATAAATGCTGGAGAGAAGGGAACCCTCCTACACTGTCGCTGGGAATGCAAACTAGTACAGCTACTATGGAGAACAGTATGAAGTTTCCTTAAAAAAAAAACAAAAGTAGAGCTACCATATGACTCTGCAATCCCACTCTTGAACATATATCCAGAGAAAAACATCATCCAAAAAGATAAACGCACCCCAATATTCATTGTACCACTGTTCACAATAGTCAAAACAAGGAAGCAATCTAAATGTCTATAAACAGAGGAATTGGATAAAGAAGATGTGGGACATATAAACAATGGAATATTACTCAGCTGTTAAAAAGAATGAAATATTGCCACTTGCTGCAATATTGATGGACCTAGGTAGTGTCAAGTGCTTCTCAGGTGCCCTAGTAGTAAAAAGAAAAAAAAAAATCCTCCTGCAGGAGACAAGAGATGTGGGTTTAATCCCTGGGTCAGGAAGATCCACTGAAGAAGGGCATGGCAACCCACTACAGTATTTTTTCCTGAAAAATCCCTTGGAAAGAGGAGCCTGACAGATTATGGTCCATAAGGTCATAAGGAGTTGGACATGACTGAAGTGACTTAGCATGCACACACACACAGAGTATTGAGTGAAGTCAGACAGAGAAGGAGGAATATGATATGATATCCCTCATATGTGCAATCTTAAAAGAAATGATACAGATGAACTTACTTATAAGATAGAAACAGGTTGACAGAGAATGAGTTTATGGTTGTTGTGTGAAGGATGTGGGAAAGGGATAATTAGGGAGTTTGGGGTGGACATGTGCACACTGTTATATTTAAAATGGATAACCAATGAGGACCTACCTACTGTATAGAACATGGAATTCTGTTCAATGTTATATGTTAGCCAGAATGGGAAGAAAGCTTGCAAGAGAATGGATAAATGGATATGCATGGCTGAGTCCCTTCACTGTTTGCCTGTAATTATCACAACACTGTTTATCAATCAGGTATACCCCAATAAAAAATAATAAAACATTTTAAAAAATACAACGGATCTCTTATAGAGATCATATATATGGATCTTGTTTTTGTATCCATACACCCAGTCTATATCTTTTGATTGGAGATTTTAATCCAGCTTCATTTATGTAATTGTTAATATTATTAATTATATTGTAATATAATTATTAATATGCATGTTTCTATTGTCATTTTCTTTATAGTTTTGTTTGCTTTTATAGGTCTTTTTTCTTCCCTTCTTCTTTTTTCTCTTGTCTTTTGGTTTCATGACCACATTTAATGTTGTGTATGGGTTGCTTTTTCTTTTTGTGTGTGTATCTATTGTGGTTTTTTGGTTTGCATTTCCCATGCAATTGTGATAAATATTGGTATATATTTGCATTAATATAAATGGGAGCTGCACTTAAGCTGATCTCTTAATTTCAAATGTAATTTCCATTCCCTGCCACTGTACTCTCCTCTTCTCCCAGTTGCTGATATTTTTATAGTTCCCCCCCATCCTTTTAAAAAAATATTTATGTATTTATTTTGGCTGCATCAGGTCTTAGTTGTAGTATATGGGTTCTTTGTTGTAGTATGTAGGATCTTTTGTTTTGGTATATGGATTCTTCACTGCAGTGCAAGTTTTTCTCTCTAACTGTGGGCTCATGGGCTCCAGAACACATGGACTCAGTACTTGTGTGGTCTCTAGTTGTAGCACATGAGCTCAGTATTTGGACTTAGTCACACCACAGCATGTGTCATCCTAGTTTTTTGGACAGGAATCAAACCTATAATCCCTGCATTGGAAGGTTGATTCCTACCCACTGGACCACAAGGGAACTCCCCACAGTTGCTGATGTTGATATACTTTTGTATGGATGATTTCCTGCTTTTATTGTATATTTGCCTTTACCAGAAAGCTTTCCCATTTGTGATATTTCTTATTTCTACTTGTGGACTCTTTCTTCCCTGCCTAGAGAAGTTCCTTTTGCATTTTTTGTAAAGCTGCTTTAGGAAGAAGGAAGAATATCTTTCTGTATCTCCAGAAAGAGAAGTCTCTCAGTTGTGTCTGACTCTTTGTGACCCTATGAAGCCTACCAGACTCCTATGTTCATGGGATTTTCCAGGCAAGTGTATTGGAGTGGGTTGCCATTTCCTTCTCTAGGGGATCTTCCCAACCCAGGGATCGAACCTGGGTCTCCCACATTGCAGACAGACATTTAACCATCTGAGCCAACAGGGAAGTCCTGAATACTCATTGGAAGACTGATGCTGAAGCTGAAGCTCCCATACTTTGACCACCTGATGTGAAGAACTGACTCATTTGAAAAGACCCTGATGCTGGGAAAGGTTGAAGCCAGGAGGAGAAGGGATGACAGAGGATGAGATGGTTGGATGGCATCACTGATTCAATGAACATGGATTTGGGTGGACTCTGGGAGTTGGTGATGGACAGGGAGGCCTGGCGCACTGCGATTCATGGGGTTGCAAAGAGTCGGACATGACTGAGCAACTGAACTGAACTGAACTGAATGAAAGAAATCAAAGACAATATAAACAGATGGAGAGATATTCCTTGTTCCTGGATAGGAAGAATCAATATTGTGAAAATGATTATACTACCAAATGCAATCTACAGATTCAATGTGATCCCTATCAAATTGCCAATGACATATTTCACTGAACTAGAAAAAAAAATTCAACAATTCATATGGAATAACAAAAGACCTTGAGTAGCTGAAACAATCTTAAAAAAGAAGAATGGGGCTGGAGGAATCAACCTTCCTGACTTCAGATTATACTACAAAGCTACAGTCACCAAGACAGTATGGTATTGCCACAAAAACAGAGATATAGACCAATGGAACAAGACAGAAAGCCCAGAAATAAGTCCATGCACCTATGGGTAACTTATTTTTTGCAAAGAAATCAAGAATATACAATGGGTCAAAGACAGCCTCTTCAATAAATGGTGGTGTGAAAACTTGACAGCTACACGTAAAAGAATGAAATTAGAACACTTCCTAAGGCAATGGCACCCCACTCCAGTACTCTTGCCTAGAAAACCCCATGGACAGAGGAGCCTGGTAGGCTGCAGTCCATGGGGTCATGAAGAGTCATAAACTTACTGAGCTACTTAACTTTTACTTTCATGCATTGGAGAAGGAAATGGAAACCCACTTCAGTGTTCTTGCCTGGAGAATCCCAGGGACGGTGAAGCCTGGTGGGCTGCCGTCTATGGGGTCACAGAGAGTTGGACATGACTGAAGCGACTTAGCAGCAGCAGCAGCAGCAACACATATATATGGAATCTAGAAAAGTGGCACTGAAGAATTTATTTATAGGGTGGCAATGGAGAAACAGACCTAGAGAATAGACTTATAGACATAGGGAGAAATGAGGAGAGGGTGAGATGTATGGAAAGAGTAACATGGAAACTTATATTATCATATGTAAAATAGATAGCTAATGGAAATTTTCTGTATGGCTCAGGAAACTAAATCAAGGTCTCTAACAACCTAGAGGGGTAGGATGGGGAGGGTGATGGGAGGGAGGTTCAAAGGCAAGGGGATATATGTATACCTATGGCTGATTAATGTTGAGATTTGACAGAGAACAGCAAAATTCTGTAAAGCAATTATCTTTTGATAAAAAATAAATTAAATTTTTGAAAAAGAAAAAGAATTCAGGGTGGAGAGAGGCCTGCACTGGTAGCTGCCACCTCCCCACACTTCCCAGTCCAAAATACACATAGGGCAGAGCAGCTAGTATATACGGCAGATATGTGCTGAATGTCAGGTGAACTGGTACTGGGAGAAGATACAGTCTAGGTGTTCTGAGACAGTCAAATTGGGCTGGGGTGTAGTACAGGCTGAACCTCAGAGCTAATTATTAGCACATGCATGGTGGAGGCCTCTCCTGCTAAGATGAACTTTCTGGGTAGGCATACTATAAGTGTGGATTTGGTCTCTAAGCCCATTATTAATGGGCTCTTTCCTATTCCTCTCATGCTACACTGCAGCTTGGAGGCAGTTCTGGGGCAAATAACTCCTCAGAGAAGTCTGCCACAGAAGAAGTTCTGGTCCTAGACAGCAGCAAAACCACTTTGATTCCTACAGTCACAGCACCCAGGCCCCCAACACAAGCCTATTTCCAGTCACAGCCTAGCACTAAGTCTGGGATGAACACAAGAGAGAAAGGAACACAAATTTTGCCTGCTTTGGGGTGGAACTGTGAATGTCTGCATGGAAAATGCACCAGTATGCTGTGACTATGTGGGCCTCAACTCCATTGGGACAAAGTATGCACCCAAGGGCAAATGAGGATTATTGACTCAGACATTCAGGGATTCCACTCCAAAAACAAGGGAGTAGGACCAACTACTAAAAAGAACTTGCAGATATAAAAGCAAAGAGATGACCATACCCAAGTTCCAATGCAGGATCTATACCTGACAAAACAAATCACATCCCTTACCAACGGAATAATGACAAGCACATTCTGAGGAAAGATACGGCTGGCATCTATACCAAAATCTTCCCTCACACCAAAAATACTGGTCTTCCATACTCTACACAGGGATCAGTTCAGTTCAGTTGCTCAGTTGTGTCCAACTCTTTGAGACCCCAAGGACTGCAGCACACCAGGCTTCCCTGTCCATCACCAACTCCCAGAGCTTGCTCAAACTCATATCCATCGAGTTGGTGATTCCATCCAACAATCTCATCCTGTCGTCCCCTACTCCTCCTGTCTTCAATCTCTCACAGCATCAGGATATTTTCTGTGTGATGAGTCAGTTCTTTGCATCAAGTGGCCAAAATATTGGAGCTTCAACTTCAGCATCATTGCTTCCAGTGAATATTCAGAACTGATTTCCTTTAGAATTGACTGGCTTGATCTCCATTGGTCCAAGGAACTCTCAAGAATCTTCTCCAGCACCACAGTTCAAAAGCAACAGTTCTTCAGCACTCAGCCTTCTTTATGTCCTAACTTTCACATCCATACGTGACTATTGGAAAAACCATAGTTTTGACTATAAGGACCTTTGTTGGCAAAGTGATGTCTCTAGTGTTATTTATTTTTTAATATAAATTTATTTATTTTAATTGGAGGCTAATTACTTTACAATATCATATTGGTTTTGACATGCTGTCTAGGTTTGTCATAGCTTTTCATCCAAGGAGCAAGCGTCTTTTAATTTTGTGGCTGCATTCAACATCCTCAGTGGTTTTGGAGCCCAAGAAAATAAAATCTGTCAGTTTCCACTTTTTACCTATCTATTTTTATTTCTCATGATGTACTCTGCATAGAGGTTAGATTAAGCAGGGTGACAAGATACAGCCCTGACATACTCCTTTCATAATTTTGAACCAATCTTTTATTCCATGTCCAGTTCTAATTGTTGCTTCTTGAAACCTGCATAGAGGTTTTCAGGAGACAGGTAAGGTGCTCTGGTATTCCCATCTCTTTAAGAATTTTCCAATTTTTTTTTTTTTTTTGATCCACACAGTCAAAAGCTATTAAACACATTCAAAGAAGCAGAAATAGATGTATTTATGGAATTCTTTTACATTTTCTATGAATCAATGGATGTTGGCAGCTTGATCTCCTGTTCCTCTACCTTTTTGAAATTTAGGTTGTACATGTAGAAGTCCTTGATTCACATACTGTTGAAGCCTAGCTTGAAGGATTTTGAGCTTTCCATTGATAGCACATGAAATAACCACAATTGTATGAAAGTTTGAACATTCTTTGGCATTGCCCTTCTTTGGGTTGGAATAAAAACTGATATTTTCCAGTCCTGTGTCCACTGTTGAGTTTTCCAAATTACTGACATATTGCATGCAGCACTTTCACAGCATCATCTTTTAGGATCTGAAGTAACTCAGCTGGAATTCCATCACCTCCACTAGCTTGTTTTGTAGTGATGCTTCCTAATGCCAACTTGACTTCACACTCCAGGATATCTGGCTCTAAGTGAGTGACCACACCATCCTGGTTATCCAGTCATTAAAAACTTTTTTGTAAAGTTCTGTATATTCTTGTCACCACTTCTTAATCTTTTCTGCTTCTGTTAAGTACTTGTCTTTTCTGTCCTTTATTGTGTCTGTCTTTGTATGAAATGTTCCCTTGGTATCTCTAATTTTCTTGAAGATATCTCTAGTGCTTCCCTTTCTATTCGTTTCCTCTATTTCTTTGCATTGTTTCCTTAAGAAGGCCTCTTATGTCTCTTTGTTATTCTTTGGAACTCTGCACTCAGTTGGATATATCTTTCCCAGTCTCTTTTTTCCTTTTGCTTCTCTTATTTTCTCAGCTATTTATAAAGCCTTCTCACAAAATCACTTTACTTTCTTGCATTTCTTTCCGTGGGGCATGGTTTTGCTCACCACCTCCTGTAGAATATTACAAACCTGTATCCATAGTTCTTCAGGAACTCTGTCTACCAGATCTAACTCTGTGAATCAATTTGTCATCTCTACTTTATAATCCTAAGGAATTTTATTTAGGTCATAACTGAGTGGCCTAGTGCTTTTCTCTACTTTCTTCAATTTAAGCCTAAATTTTGCAATAAGGAACTGAAGATCTGAGCCACAATCAAATCCAGGTCTTGTTTTTGTTTTGTTTTGTTTTGTTTTTGACTGTATAGAGCTTCTCCATCTTCAGCTGCAAAGTATATAGTCTGTCTGATTTTGCTATTGACCATCTTGTGATGTCCATGTGTAGAGTTGTCTCTTGTGTTGTTGGAAGAGGGTATTTGCTATGATCCATGCATTCTCTTGACAAAACTCTCTTAGCCTTTCTTCTGCTTCATTTTGTTCTCCAAGGCCAAACTGGTCCATTACTCCAGGCATCCCTTGACTTCCTAGTTTTTCATTCCAATCCATTATGATGAATGACATCTTTTTTTGATGTTAGTTCTAGAAGATCTTATAGGTCTTCATAGAACCATTCAACTTCAGCTTCTTTCACATTAGTAGTTGTGGCATAGACTTGGATTACTGTGATGTTGAATGGTTTGTCTTGGAAATGCAGAGATCCATCTGTCATTTTTGAGATTGCACCCAAGTACTGCATTTAGACTCTTTTGTTGACTATGAGAGCTACTCCATTTCTTCTAATGGATTCTTGCCCACAGTAGTAGATATATTGCTCATGTGAATTAAATTTGCTCATTCCCATCCACTTTAGCTTACTGATTCCTAAGATTTTGATGTTCACTCTTGCCATCTCTTGCTTGACCATGTCCAATTTACCTTGATTCATGGACCTAACATTTCAGATTCCTATGGAATATTGTTCTTTACAGCATCAGACTTTACTTTCACCACCAGACACATCCAAAACTGCACGTCTTTTCACTTTGTTTCAGCTTCTTCATTCTTTATGGAGTGATTTTTCCACTCTTTCTGGATAGTATATTGGACACCTAATGCCCTAAGGGGCTCATTTTCCGGTGTCACATCTCTTTGCCTTTTCATAATGTTCATGGAGTTTTCAAAGCAAGAATACTGAAATGGCTTGCCATTGCCTTTTCCAGTGGACCACGTTTTGTCAGAAATCTCCACCATGACCCATCCTGTAGGGTTGCCCTGCACAGCTTGGCTCATAGTTTAATTGAGTTACACAAAACTGTGATCCTTAGGATCATTTTGATTAGTATATATATGTACACACTTTTATTGCAATGTGGTTGATTACTTATAGTTAAACTCATTTTGCTTTCAGTTTAGTATACCTGGTAGCTCTTTTGGGACTACTGGGCATGCATGGATAAATGGAAAGAAAGGTGAAAAATACAACACAGATATGAAAAAAATCATATATAGTGATCTGCAGGGTCTTTTTCAATGAGTCAGCTCTTTGCATCAAGTGGCCAAACTATTGGAGTTGCTGCAACAGACCTTCCAATGAATATTCAGGATTGATTTCCTTTAGGATTGACTGGTTGGATCTCTTGCAGTCCAAGGGACTCTCAAGAGTCTTCTCTAACACCACAGTTCAAAAGCATCAATTCTTCAATGCTCAGCCTTCTTTTATGGTCCAACTCTCATATCCATACATAACTACTGGAAAAACTATAGTTTTGACTCTATGGACCTTTGTCAGTAGAGTGATATCTCCGTTTTTCATTATGCTGTTAGGTTTGTCATAACTTTCCTTTCAAGAAGAAAGATTCTTTTAATTTCATGACTGAAGTCACTATTTTCAGTGATTTGGAAGCCTAAGTAAATAATATCTGTCACTGCTTCCATGTTTCCCCCTTCTATTTGTCATGAAGTAATAGGATGGGGTGATGCCATGATCTTAGTTTTTGAATGTTGAATTTTAAGCAAACTTTTTACTCTCTTCAATCACCTTCAAAAAATTGATGCTTTTGAACTCTGATGTTGGAGAAGACTCTTGCGAGTCTCTTGGACTGCAAGGAGATCAAGCCAGTCAATCCTAAAGGAAATCAACCCTGAATATTCACTGGAAAGACTGATGCTGAAGCTCAAACTCAAGCTTTAATACTTTGGCCACATGAGGCTAAGACCTGACTCATTAGAAAAGAGCCTGAGCTGGGAAAGATTGAAGGCAGTAGGAAAAGGGGACAACAGAGGATGAGGTGGTTGGATGGCATCACAGACTTGATGCACATGAATTTGAGCAAGCTCTGGGAGTTAGTGATGGACAAGGAAGCCTGGTGTACTGCATTCCATGGGATAACAAAGAGTTGGTCATGACTGAGTGACTTCACTTTCACTTTTCACTTTCATGCATTGGAGAAGGAAATGGCAACCCACTCTAGTGTTCTTACCAGGAGAATCCCAGGGACAGGGGAGCCTGGTGGGCTGCCATCTATGGGGTCACACAGAGTTGGACATGACTGAAGCGACTTAGCAGCAGCAGCAACAGTAGAGTGACTGAAGTGACTGATTGATTGATCTGAACTAACTCAAAAAGAACCAGAAAGTCTCAACAAAACTAAGTTTTTTAAAAGTTCATAAAATTAATAAACAAAAACATTCCAACCATGTAAGTTCTTGGCCAACATAGCCTCTCCAGTAAATTCTGACAGTTAAATAACCAATACTAATCCTTTTCAAGTTTTATTAAACATTGGATAAGAGGGAATGCTTCCTAAATCATTTCACAAGACAAACATTATACTGATAATAAGTTACATAAAGAAATCTCAAGAAAATGATATTACATGACTCATCCTTTATAAATATATGTTTAAAATTCTTGACAAAATACTATGAAACATAATTGACATAGTATTAAAAATCTTATTATGTAACCAAATGCGATTTATCTCAAGAATGCCAAGGTGGGTAAACATGAAAATAAATCAGTGTAATATGTCACATTAATTGAACAAAAAAATGCACATGAATGTCCCAGTTGATGGGGAAAAAAGTACTGATAAAAAATGATATTACATGACACATCCTTTATAAATATATGTTTAAAATTCTTGACAAAATACTATGAAACATAATTGACATAGTATTAAAAATCTTATTATGTAACCAAATGCGATTTATCTCAAGAATGCCAAGGTGGGTAAACATGAAAATAAATCAGTGTAATATGTCACATTAATTGAACAAAAAAATGCACATGAATGTCCCAGTTGATGGGGAAAAAAGTACTGATAAAATCCAACTGTTTCATGGTTAAAACTCTTATAATACTAAGAATAAAATAAAATTTGTCAACATAAAAAAGAGTATTAATAAAAACTCCACAGTTGACATTAAGCACAACTGTAAAAGCTGAGAGTTTTCCCCCAATATCAGAAAGAAGATAAGGGTGCCCACATTTTGTACTGCTATTCAACATTGTCCTAGAATTTTAGCTAGATTGTGGAACAAGAAAATAAATTAAAAGTATCCAAACTGAGAGGAAGAGGTAAAACTATCTCTATATACAACAGACTTTATCCTATATGTAGAAAAATTCATGAAAGCTACAAAAAAGCTACTAAAGTTAGTGAACAAAGTCAGTAGTTTCAGTATACGGGAACAATACAGAAAAAATCAATTTTGTTTTTGTACAACTGCAATGAGCAATCCAAAAATGAAATTAAGAAAGCAATTCTATTCACAAGAGCATCAAAAAAAGTGTTAGAAAACAGGTGAAACCAATGAGGTGAATATCTCATATGCTGAAAATTATAAAACTTTACCAAACAAATTAAAGAAGACCTAAATAAATGAAAAAAAATCATGTACATGAATTAGAAGATATTATTATAATGACAATACTACTCCAAGTGAACTAGACATTTAGTATTCTTACTATCAAAATTCCTGTAAGCTTTTCCTCAGAGATGGAAAAATCTACTTGTCTAATTCTCATGTAATTACAAGGTGTTTTGAATATCAAAATATGTTTCAAGAAGAAAAAGAAAGCTCACATCTGAAAATTTTGAATCTTATGGCAAGCTTACAGTAATTGAACATTTATGGTACTAACAAGGACAGACATGGATAAATTGAATAGAAAGTCCAGAAAGAAACCCTGATATATAGAGTCAATTTATTTTTCACAAGGGTGCCAAAACCATTAAATATGGAAATAATAATGTTTTCACTGAATGGTGCTGAAAAATAAATGAATACTAACATGCAAAATAATAAAGTCAGACTCTTACACCATATGTAAAAATTACTCAAGTTATAGTAAAAAAATTAAACAAGAGCAAAAATGATAAAACTAGAAGAATCCACTGGGAAAACTCTTCATGTTATTGAATTTGGCAATAATATTATAAATATGCCAAATAAAACACAGAAAACAAACAAACAAAAAGATACATTAGGTTTTATTAATTGCAGACTATAGCACATCAAAGAATACTATCAGGAAAGAGTAACTACAACTTGCACAATATGAGAAAATATTTGCAGATATACAATTGATAAAGGATTAATATTCAAAATATGTTTAAAAGAAAACTAAAAATCAACAAGTTAAAAATAGACAAAAAGATTTTAATAAATGTTTATCCAAAGACAATATACAAATAGCTATCCAACACATGAAAGGATGTTCAACATCATTAGTTGTCAAGGAACACAAACCAAAACCACAATGCAATAACACTTCACATCTGCTAGGATGCCTATAATTAAATAAAAAAGAAAAAACAGCTAATGAGTGTTGATGAGGGTGTGGAGAATTTGGAAACCTTGTGTACTGCTAGTGAAAGTGAAAAACGTGCAGATATTTTAGAAAACTTTTTGACAGTTTTAGATTAGGGTAAACATAAAACTGCCATATTGTTGGGGTCCTTTAATGGACTGGGACCTGGCAGTCTGGAGCTGACGATAAGAAAGTTAAAGAGAGAGCTGGAGGGAGGGAGAGAGAGAGAGAGAGAAAGACAGACAGACAAGGGGACCCAAACTCTGATGAAGCAAAGGTGCTTTAATGATTTTTCTGTGAGTATATATATATTCTGTGGTACAAGAAATTTCTTTCAACAATGATAAATACCAGAAAACCAAACGTACAGCAACCATTACCAAGGGAACAAGGGATTAATGATGGTCACAAGGTCATGAGACAATCCATATCTCAAGAAAGGGGATCAAGACTAAGCAGTTTTGTCATAAAGAGCATGCTTACTAAAGGAGACTCAAGCTTGTCTCACACAATGACCTCAGTTCCTGGGAGCAGTGTGCTGCTCCGTTGGAAAAGAAACAAAGGACTTGTGAGAAACAGCACATAAGAATCTTGTTTAACACTCCCCGACACCATATCATCCAGTAATAGTCTACCCTTAGGTATATAAATTCAAAATAATTGAAAGCAAGGACTCAAAGAGATACCTGTCCACTCTTGTTCAAATAGCAGCATTTTTCATGATAATCAAAGGTATAAACAACTCAATGACTTAACAGACAAGTGACTTAACAAACGTGGTATATAAAATGTTTTGTTAAATATATCAGACACAGAAACACACATAGTATGTGAAATCACTTACATAAAGCATCTAAAATGACAAATTCATAGAGTTAGAAATAAAATAGTTTTCCAGGGCCTGGGGGGATGTGGAAAGTGTAAATTATCACTTATGGTTGATGAATTTTTATTGATAGTGATAAAAGTATTTGGATATAGGAAGTAATGACAGTTACCCAACATTGTGAAATGTGTTTAATGTTACTGAATTGTACACTTGCAAATAGTTATACTGGTAAATATTATGTTATATATTTTAACACAATAGCAACTCATTATAAAAAAGGAAGAAAAACCAGTGTTACAAAACAGATGAAACAAGCACAAAAAAAGAAGGAAACTGATGTTTATTGAATATATATGACCTAGTTCAGTTCAGTTCAGTCACACAGTCATGTCTGACTCTTTGCGACCCCATGAATCGCAGCACGTCAGGCCTCCCTGTTCATCACCATCTCTCGGAGTTCACTCAGACTCATGTCCATCGAGTCCGTGATGCCATCCAGCCATCTCATCCTCGGTCGTCCCCTTCTCCTGCCCCCAATCCCTCCCAGCATCAGAGTTTTTTCCAATGAGTCAACTCTTCACATGAGGTGGCCATAGGCATAATGTTAAACATAGGCATAATATTAAACATTTCTTAATTCATTTCTTTGTTTTAAGTTTCAAAAATTTTCCTGAGCCAATGCAACATATCCTTTTGTTTTCAAGTATAGTTTTCTGTTTTTAATTCTCTTGCTTTGCTCTTTATTTTTTGAACTCTGCTAGTTTGCTTATATTTCACTTTCATTTTCAGATAATCTTTATAAGTCCTTTTAGGGATGTTATGCTATCTATACCTATACTGTAGATAGATAGATTGATAGAAATTAGTATAGGATGTGTGGCCAAGATGGCAGAGTAGGAAGATCCTGAGCTCAGCTCCTCACATGGGCACCTCAAAATTACAACTATACTTTTGAACTGTGGTGTTGGAGAAGAATCTTGAGAGTCCCTTGGACAACAAGGAGATCAAACCAGTCAGTCCTAAAGGAAATCAGTCCTGAATATTCATTGGAAGCTCTGATGCTTAAGCTCCAGTACTTTGGCCATCTGATTCAAAGAACTGACTGCTTAGAAAAGACCCGGATGCTGGGAAATATTAAAGATAGGAGAAGAGGATGACAGAGGACGAGATGGTTGGATGGCATCACTGACTCGAGTTTGAGCAAGCTCCAGGAGTTGGTGATGGACAGGGAAGCCTGGCATGCTGTAGTTCATGGGGTCACAAAGAGTCAGACATGACTGAGTGACTGAACTGACTGATAGAGCAGCTATGTATTAGAACAACCTGAAGACCAGCAGAAAATATTTTCCATAGCTAATAATACAAAGAAATAATTGCAATGAAATAGATAAGAGGGTTAGAGGTGTGCCCCTGGATATCTGACACACAAAAGAGAGGATAATATGATCACAGAGATTCTCTCCAAGGAGTGAGGATTCAGAATCCAGCATCATACTCCTCAGCCACAGCATCCTGCATCATAAAGAAGAGCACCCAGGATATCTGGCTTTGAAACAAAGAGGGACTGTTGTATATGAAAGCCAAAGGTGTAAAAAACAGAGACTCTACCTTTAAATGGCACATGCAAAATCTCACAGACGTCAAATCCCAGTGTAGAAGCATTAATTTGAAAGAAGCCTAGATCAAACCCACTAACTGATCTTGCATAGCCTCCTAGGCAGGCAGGAGGCAACAGGGACTCCCCCTGAAAGCATAGATACTGGTAGTGGACATTTTGATGAGCTTGTTCCACCCCAATGACACTGGTGCTGACAAGCAACAGTTTGGAGTCCTCCCCCAAACCTCTTTGTGTTTGGGGCTTATCTGGCCACCAAAATGCTGTTACCAGGACCAGAAACACTTGGGCTATGCAGCCAGCTATGTCAGGATCCAACCTTGTCCACCAATGGAGTGACAGCAACCATAAACATAGGGTCTAACAGCAAATATGCCAAAGGCCAACCTTGACAACCAGGGCTCCAAGAGTAATTGACCCCAGAGCAACAGGCCCACACAGTGCACATAGGAAGCACCATCAGAGTATACAATTCTGCTTATTTAGAGAGCAATGAGACACTGAACCTCATAACATATCTCCTACAGATGGTCATTTCACCACGTTGGGAAGTGTAACTGTTATATTCAACACATGGAAATTAATGCAAGGAATCAGGCAAAATGAGGAAATAGAGGAATATATTAAAAAAAATAAAGAAGACAGAGTCTAGGAAAATAAATAAAGTGGAGATAAGCAATCTATCCAGTAAAAAGTTCAAGGTAATAATTTATGTTGCTAAATGCTCAGGAGAAAAATGGATAAAATGACAATTTGACAACATGTTAGAAAATGTTAAAGAAGAACCAAATAGAATTGAAGAAAGCAGTAACAAATAAAAATACATTAGAAATAATCAACTGTAAATTAGATAATACAAAGGAAAGGTCAGAAAACTGCAAAACAGAGTTGTGGAAATCATCCAAGCTGAAGGGAAATAAAGAAAAATAATAATAGTTAAGATAGTTTAAAAACGTTTGCAAAATCACTGTCTTCTAACATTTTCATTATAGCGATCCTAAAAGGAAAAAAGAAAAAGTCAGAAATTTTATTTGAAGAAATAATGATTAAAAACTTATAAAATCTACAAAAGGAAACAGATATTCACGTTCAGTAAGCAGATTCTCAAACAAGATGATCCCAAAGAAGTCCTCCTTAAGACATATCACAAGTAAAATGTCTAAATCTGAGGATAAAACTTATTAAAAAACAGCAACAGAAAAGCAACTACAGATAAGAGATGTCCCATAAAACTATCAGCTGACTTTTCAAGAGAAGCATTGCAGACCAGAAGACAGTGGCACAGTATACTCAAAGTGATGAAAGGAGAAAATGTACAATGAAAAATGCTGTCCCCAACAAGACTATCATTCAGTTTTGAAGGAAAGATAGAGTTTTACCAATAAACAAAAACTTAAGAAGTTCAGCAAAAATAAACAAGCTTAATAAAAATAATGTTATAGGATATCACTACAATGAAAAGATCAGAACTAGAAGCATGACAAGTATAAATTAAAAAAAAAAAAAAACCGCCATTTGTAAAGGCAAATTTACAGTAAAGGTAACAGTTTGGTTATTTATAAAGCTACTAAAACCATTAAATGACAAAAGTAGTAAAATCATCTATGTCTACAGTAGGTATTTAAGGAATATACAAAACAAAACTGTAAAATATGACACCAAAAACAATAAGTATGAGGGAAGGTGTAAAAATGCAGAGCTGTTAGAGTTAGTTTGACCTTAAATAACATCACTTTAAATGTGTGTGTCTATTTGTATATACACATACACACAGCCCAGCCCTCACAGATACCAAAACTCAAAAACTAATAATGTATACACACATAAAAAAAGAAAATATTACAAACATAATACTGAAGATGATCATCCTTAAGATGATGACCACTTAAGATGATCACTAAGGCTGAAACTCCAATATTTTGGCCACCTGATGCAAAGAACTGAATCATTTGAAGAGACTGATGCTGGGAAAGATTGAAGATGGGAGGAGAAGGGGACAACAGAGGATGAGATGGTTGGATGGCATCACCAACTCAATGGACATGAGTTCGAGTAAACTCCGGGAGTTGGTGATGGACAGGGAGACCTGGCATGCTGCAGTCTATGGGGTCACAAAGAGTTGGACATGACTGAGCGACTGAACTGAATTGAACTGAAAGATGATCATCAAATTACAGGGGAAGAGAGAAAAAGATGAGTTAAAAAAAAAAAAAACAGAAAATAACTCAGAAGTACCTGAGAACTATTAACAAAATGGCAATGATATACCTAACAATCATTACTTTTAACTGTAAGTGGACTAAATGGCCCAATCATAAAGCATTGGATGGCTAAATGAAACAAATAAGAGCATAAATATGCTGCCTATAAGAAATTCGTTACAGATCTACAGACACACACAGAATGCAAGTGAAAGGGTGGAAAAAGCTATCCATGAAAATGCAAATGAAAAGAAGGTTAGGGTAGCAATATACTTACAGAATAGGCTTTAAAACAAAGACTTTAAGAAAAGACAAATAAGGGCATTTAATGGTAATGGGATAAATCCTTTAGGAAGATTTAGCAATTATAAAATATATATACATTTAGTATTTGTATTGTTTATTTGCTAAATTGTGTCTGACTCTTTTGCGACCACCTGAACTGTAGCCTGCCAAGCTCCTCTGTCTATGGGATTCTCCAGGCAAGAGTACTGGAACGGGTTGCCATTTGCTCCTTCAGATGATCTTTCTTACCAAGGGATTGAACCAGGGTCTCTTGATTCCTGCACTGCAGGTGGATTCTTTACCACTGAGCCACCTGAGAAGTCCCATACACTCAACATAAGGACAACTATATATCTAAAGCAAATATGTATAAAGAAATATAAAGAATGAAATTAGCAGTAACATAATAAGAATAGAGAATTTTCTTACATCACTTACATCAACAGGAAGATCATCCAGAGAGAAAATCAGTAAGGAAGTACTAACCTTAAATGATACATTAAAACCGAGAATTTTTTCACATTCTCTTTCATTATGGGTAATTACAAGATATTGAGTGTGGTACCTTATCCTATACAGTTCATCCTTTTTGGTTATCTATTTTATATAGAATAATTTGAATAGGCTAGACTCAAACTCCTAATTAACCCTTCTCTCTTCCACCCTGGTAACAAAGTTTGTTTTTTATGTGTGTGAGTCCATTTGTGTTTTACAAATAATTTTATTTGTATCTGTTTTTAGATTCCACATATATGTGATATTATATAATATTTGTTTTTATCTGGCTTAATTCACTCAGTACAATAAATTCTAGGTCCATTCATTTTGCTGTGAATGATATTATTTCATTCTTTTTTATGACTGAAAATATTCCATTGTGTATATATACCACATTTTTTTTACCCATTAATGTGGTGGTGAACATTTAGGTTGCTTCCTTATCCTCACTATGGTAAATAATGCTGCTATGAATGCTGGGGTGCATGTATATTTTTGAATCATGCTTTTCTCTGATTATATGTTCAGGAGTAAGATTGCAGAATCATGTGGTAGCTCTATTTTTAGCTTTTAAAGTAACATCCATGCTATTCTCCACAGTGGCTGCATCAATTTATATTTCCACCAGTAATGTAGGACAATCCATTTTTCTCCACATACTCTCAAGCATTTAGTATTTGTAGATATATTAACTTAAAATGCATAATATTCTAAAAACAAAAGTGGCCAATTTAACTTACACTTAAACAAGTTACAAGCCACTAATTCAAGTGATTTAAACTTGTAACTATTATTCTTGTTATTCTCTTTAAAAACTTTATGAAAATTATATACAATCAGAATAGTACTAATAAAATAACCCTCTATCCCTATCATCTAGATTTTTTAAAAATTGAGGCAGAGTTGATCTACAATGTTGTGTTAATTTCTGTTATAAAACAAGGTAATTTAGCTTTGTTGTTGCTGTTCAGTGGCTCAGTCATGTCTGACTCTTTATGAACCATGAAATGTAGCATGCTAGGCTTCCCTATCCTTCAGCACCGACTGGAGGTTGCTCAAACTCATGTCCAATGAGTTGGTGATGTGATCCAACATCTTGTCCTCTGTCATCTTCTTCTGCCTTTAATCTTTCCCAGCATCAGGGTATTTTCTAATGAGTCAGCTCTTCAGATCACATGGCCAAAGTATTTGAGTTTCAGCTTCAGCATCAGTCCTTCCAATGAATATTCAGGGTTGACTTCTTTTAGGATTGACTGGTTGGATCTCCTTGCTGTCCAAGGGATTCACAAGAGTCTTCTGCAACACCACAGTTCAAAAGCATCAGTACTTCAGAGCTCATCCTTCTTTATGGTCCAACAATCACACATACATGAGTACTGGAAAATCCACAGCTTTCACTATATGGACCTTTGTTGGTATATGTAAATTAATGTCTCTGCTTCTTATGCTGTCTATGTTTGCCATAGCTTTTCTTCCAAGGAGCAAGCGTCTTTTAATTTCATGGCTGCAGTCACCATCTGCAGTGATTTTAGAGCCCAAGAAAATAAAGCTTGTCAATTTTTCCATTGTTTCCCAATTTATTTGCCATGAAGTGTTGGGATTGGATGTCATGATCTTTGTTTTTTGAAAGCTGAGTTTTAAGCCACCTTTTGCTAGTGTGTGAAATGAGTTCAATTGTGTGTAGTTTGAACATTCTTTGGGACTGGAATGGCAACTGACCATATAAAGTCCTGCGGCCACTGCTGAGTTTTCCAAATGTGCTGGCATACTGAGTACAGAACTTTCACAGCATCATCTTTTAGTATTTGAATTAGCTCAATTGGAATTCCATCACCTCCACTAGCTTTGTTTGTAGTGATGGTTCCTAAGGCCCACTTGACTTTGCACTCCAGAATGTCTGGCTCTAGGTGAGTGATCACATCATCGGTGTTATCTGGGTCATTAACTTCTCTTTTGCATAGTCCTTCTGTGTATTCTTGCAACCTCTTCTTAATATCTTACGCTTCTGTTAGGTTACTCAGTTATACACATATAAATATCCTCTTTTAAAATATTCTTCTCTGCTTCCATTGGGTGATTCAGTTATACACATAAATATTCTCCTTTACTATATTCTTCTCCATTATGTTTTATCACAGGGTATTGAATTTCTTGTGGTATACAGTAGGACCTTTTTTTTTTGTTTGTTTATCCATGCTATATGTAATAGTTTGCATTTCAACAAGTCTCAGTTTTCTATGTCTCTGAGTATGTTTCTGTTTCAAAGAAACATATGTTGCCATATTTTAGATTTCACACATAAGTGATATCATACTATGTTTGTCTTTCTCTTTTTGACCTAATTCAGTTAGTATGATAATTACTAATTGCATCATGTTGCTGCACATTTCACTATTTTGTCTTTTTATATGCTGAGTGTTCCATTGTGTGCATATATATATATATATACAACATCTTTTTTTTTTTTTAATCCATTCATCTTATGATGGACATTTAGGTTTCTTTTTAGTGTTGGTTATTGTGAATACTGTTACTATGTACATAGTTGTGCATGTATCTTTTGAATTATAGTTTTGTCCAGGTATATGCCCACAAGTGAATTAGTGGAAATTATGGTCGTCTGTTTTTCAGTTTTAGCAGGAGTGCAGAGAACAAATGAGGTGAGAAGGAGGAAGAAGAGCTAATCAAAAATAGTTTAATAACTTTATGTGGAGACAGACAGTATAACTAGATGTATTGTGGTGACTGTATCCTAATGTATGCAAAGGCCATATCATTATATCATAGACCTGAAACTAATATAATATTGTACACAAACTGTTTTTCAATAAATATATTAACATAGAGTTAATAAATAAAGAACATGCACAAAAGAGATCCAGTACATGCATAATTGAATGAAGATAGGATTTACCGGTATCTATTATGAGCCTGGCACTGAAGTATTATTATTCAAATGGTGAAATCAAAGCTTGTTTAAAACATTTGTCTAAGGTTGTTTCACCAATTCTTGTAAGAGACAAAGGTAAATGCATGGCTATCTAGTTTCAAACTCTATGATCTTTTTTTTTCTGTACCATACTGCCTTCTATATTTGGAGTGAGATACCAAGCCTTTATGGCTCACGTGTCCAGTGGCTAATTGGCTCAGGTTGTTTTGATCTGCTTGGAGAAGTAATAAACGTAATTACAGAACAGTAAGAATAATCAAAGGCCAAATTATGCTACCAGTCTCTTTTTAGCCTCTCTTCTGAGTGCAAATGTAACCAAAAATATAGTTCTTCCTCTCCTAAATATCAAGCTAATCTCTTAACACTACCTGCAATATGGTGTTAGCATTGCGATTCCTATAGCTGTTCCCAAAGAACATTTGAAGTGGATGGATTTTATAAATAATTTTGCTAATTGTTTGCCTTTGCAACTCCTTAAAGCATAAATTTAAGACTGTCCAAAACTATTTACATAATATATTAACACATGCTAATATAATACAAATTGGATACAAATAGCATTTAACTGAAACTTAATGATTCTTTTTACCCCAAAGAAATGGTGAGAATTCTAGGCAATGCTACTTTCTAAAAGTTCAAATTCTTCATTTCCAATAACCATAGCACTCCACTTTTGTGACTCCATTCTCTGCTTGCCTCTGCTGATGTTTCCACTTATCCTTCCAACCACAAAAGAAATTAGCAATAAATAAAGAGACATACATTGGATCATTTGCACTTAAATGCCTTCTTCTTCTATAATCAGAAGAAATGAAAAGAACTGAAAGAGAAAGAGCAAATGTGCAGCTGTGAGAACATCTCATTTTGAAATAAACATGCTAAGACATGTCTGTTAAAGGTGCTTTACAAAACGTATTTTTCCAAATGAGGGGATTCTTTCTTTTCTCCAAAAGCATCCTTGTATTGTTATTCTTAAACTCTTGAAGACTCTGAGGTCATTATCTGATCTGGTAGGTTAGTTTAAGTTCTGAAGAAATATTTGCAATAAAAGATTAGAAATATAGACAAACCACCTTGGATATCACACGTACAAGTTTTTGCTCTGTTTTCTTAGTTTATTTAATTCCACATAGCTTTTTCTAACATCGCACAATGTTTTATAGCTATTAACTGCTTTACAAAGCACTATTGTACATATTAACCTATTTAATCCCAACTAAAACACTCTTTAGTAACAGTGAATTTACATTACTACATTGACATGACAAAAAATGCTATTAATACATTCTATGAGGGAGAAGTTTCTTCCCTCAGACAGAATATTGTTTACTTAGAAAAACACCTTGATAGCATATTTAGTGGTAGAAAGTGAAACCTTAAAGAGAAAGATGGAAAAAGAAGGAATTTGTTTTCTTAAAATATTAGCAGTATTTTAAGGGCAGGGCGAAAAGGATGGAAAGACTCAGCGAAGACATAGTTGAAATTGGATAATAAGGTTAGAGGTTTAGCCTGAAGGGGAAACAAAATATCCAGTGAGAAATTGCTATAACTATGAAAGTGAAAGTGAAGTCGTGTCTGACTCTTGGCGACCCCATGAACTGTAGCCTATCAACTGTAGCCTATCAGGCTCCTCCATCCATGGGATTTTCCAGGCAAGGGTGCTGGAGTGGATTGCCATTTCCTTCTCCAGGGGATCTTCCCAGCCCAGGAATCAAACTGGGTCTCCCACATTGCAGGTAGACGCATTACCGTCTGAGCCACCAGGGAAGTCAGCTATAACTGTAATGAACAAATATTTGCTAAAACTGGAAATATATTTAATTCAGTTCTAACTTGCTTGCTACACTTCAGCAAATATGCTTCTTGCTCAAACAGATTGTGTAAGTGCATTTTAAGGAGCAAAGGAATTAAGATCAAGTCTAACATGAGATCACATTGCACAGAAAAGGGACTGCACACTGAGAAAACTGAGGTACTCTGCATGCATCCACACCATCACACTAAAAACTGAACATATTCAGTAGTATCAGGAATTCAGAGTCAAGGATGAGTAAGACAAGCAAAAGAAAGATGAGAATACCTGGGGTTATGGAAAAATGTAATGGAACCCCTGTATGAAATTTGAGTCAATGTCATCTAAATTCAAATAAATCATTGACTACAGCAGTTATACATGAGAATATTTAGACAATGGATTTAATCAGTGTGTCAAAAATTACACAAGGAGTAATATTTGGTACTCATACATGAACCCAGATCTTACTGGTTCTGTATTTCTTATTCCATGGTACCAGAACCTTCCACATAACATAGTGATTAGGTACACCATCTTAAAAAGTTGTGACATTTATTTTCTAGTTTCTTGAAAATAAATCATTGACTACAGCAGTTATACATGAGAATATTTAGACAATGGATTTAATCAGTGTGTCAAAAATTACACAAGGAGTAATATTTGGTACTCATACATGAACCCAGATCTTACTGGTTCTGTATTTCTTATTCCATGGTACCAGAACCTTCCACATAACATAGTGATTAGGTACACCATCTTAAAAAGTTGTGACATTTATTTTCTATTTTCTTGTATGAATGTTTGATTAGAAAATATCAAATATAATGAGAAAAATTGAAATATTGAGAAAACAAATCTAGTAGTAGATTAAATTAAAACAACTTGAACCAACCAAGAAAAAAAATTGCACAACCTGTGAGAGCTACAATTATATCAGACTTTAATATAAAGACTGTAATAATAGACAGAGAAGGTCAGTACATAATGATAAAGAAGTAAACCCAACAAAAGGATATAATATTTGCAAAAATTTATTCACCCAACATTGGAGAATCTAAATATGCTAAACAAATGTTAACATATCTATAGGGAAAAATAGACAGCAATACAATAAGGGACTTTAATACCCCACAATTTTAATGGATAGATCATCCATACAGAACATATAAAAAAAGTTGGACCTAAATGACACATTAGATCAGGTGGACTTGAAAGACATATATAAAACACTACATTTGAGAACAATAAAATACACATTTGCCTCAAATAAGAACAGAATATTCTCAGGAGAGAAATATCTTGGGCCACAAGACAAGTTTTCATAAATTTAAGAACATTGAAATCATATCAAGAAATTTTCTTTTCTTAAGCTAAAAAATCAATTACAAGGAGAAAACTGAAAATTCATAAATATGTGAATATTAAACAACA
>SJYT01083760.1:31644-54626 GCA_006410635.1 Cephalophus harveyi
AGATGGAAAGAAATAACAAAAAATACAAAAGAAATAATTGAAATAAAGGAAAAAAGGCAACAGAAATAATAAATGAAACTAAGAGCTTTATTTTTCCTTGAAAATATAAAATAGACATATTTTTAGTTAGACTTACTACTAATAGAGAGGACTCAAACAAATATAATTAGAATTAAAAGAAATAAATTATGATTCATATCACAGAAACACAAAGAATCATATGAGACTACTATGATGAATTACATGCTAACACATTCTTCAGTCAGTCAGTTCAGTCACTCAGTCGTGTCCTACTCTTTGTGACCCCATGAATCGCAGCACGCAAGGCCTCCCTGTCCATCACCATCTCTCGGAGTTCACTCAGACTCAAGTCCATCGAGTCGATGATGCCATCCAGCCATCTCATCCCCTGTCGTACCCTTCTCCTCCTGCCCTCAATCCCTCCCAGGATCAGACTCTTTTCCAATGAGTCAACTCTTTGTATGAGGTGGCCAAAGTACTGGAGTTTCAGCTTTAGCATCATTCCTTTCAAGGAACACCCAAGGCTGATCTCTTTTAGAATGGACTGGTTGGATCTCCTTGCAGTCCAAGGGACTCTCAAGAGTCTTCTCCAACACCACAGTTCAAAAGCATCAATTCTTCAGCGCTCAGCCTTCTTCACAGTCCAACTCTCATATCCATACATGACCACTGGAAAAACCATAACCTTGAGTAGATGGACCTTTGTTGGCAAAGTAATGTCTCTGCTTTTGAATATGCTATCTAGGTTGGTCATAACTTTTCTTTCAAGGAGTAAGCGTCATTTAATTTCATGTGTGTCTCAAATAAGACTGTTTTTTTTTTTTTTAGTCCTACTATAGATTGCTTATTGATCATTTTTTATTATCAATTTCATAGGCCAGATGTTTGTCACATTATCTCAGCCTAACTCTGAGGCAGACTGAGGGATGTGCCAAAGAAGAGAACACAAGATTTTTGCTAATTTAAGTAGTTTCTTAAGGACAATTGATCAGTTTTGGGGGAAGCATAGTTACAGGTGGCATAGACACATTATGGCTAGATCTGCCAAATATAATTCTTTAATGTTTAAATTCCCAGAAAGCTCTTGAAGTCAGAAAGCCCACTAAGGACTATTGTTTCTGTTCTTATGTCCATCAGATTCTGGGCAGGCTGCCACCACCTACTTCACAAAGACTGGTCTTACTTTTCTAAGACATTTAATTGACTTTTTAAATGTGTGGTTTTCAGAGTAAATCAAAGCAATTGTGTTTATCTAGGAATCCATCAGACCACATACATATATTGATACTATAATGCATAGATTTTCTAGGTTATATGAAAAATGTATACATCAGACTAAATCAAAGAAAGTATCTGAATTTTAAAGATTTAAATGATTTTGAAATTAATTTACTTGCTTTAGAGAAAAAAAAAATTAGACAAGAGCATTTCAATGCTTTTAAAAAATTTTAAAAAATATAAATTTATTTGATTGCTAAATGGAATATATTGCTTGAAGTGATATATTAATGAATAAAATCCTCCTAAAGATTTCACACAAGATTACAAAGCTATGATGAAGAATCAAACCCAGGTCTCCTGCATTGCAGGCAGATTCTTTACTGACTGAGCTACAAGGGAATCCCCTAAAGATTTAAATGATTTTCAAATTAATTTATTTGCTTAGAAAAAAGAAAAAAGTTTTAGACTTAAGAGCATTTTAATATTTCCCCAAAATTAAAAAAAAGATGAATTTATTTGTGAAATAATCAAATAAATGGAATATATTGCTTGAAACAATATATCAATGCATAAACTAACTCCTAGAGCTTTCACCCAACATTGCAAAATTATGATAAAGAATAATATTAAGAGGGCCATTCTTCCTGTGCTAGACCAGAAAAAGATAAATATCCACATATTTCCTGTGTCAGAATATCTGGGTTCAAGGAAATATTAATTCTTGATTAAATTTACTAAATACCAGCCTAGAATTCACAGTGTCAGCATGTAACATGAGAAAATACTTACAAAAAATGTCAAAAAAAAACTTGGCAAGTGCATGTATTAAGACAAATTTTTCAGGGTCACTGGACTGTGGAATCACTCTCTCTCTGTCTCTCTTTTTATTTTCCCCCTTTGGCATTTGTTCTTAGGAAACATTTAGGTGTTGCTTGCAATTCTTTCTCATGATTTATCTGACAGAGTACTAGAATTAAAAGGTTTCATTCTAAAAACTGAGTTCTAACGTGGGCAGCAAGTCTTTTGAGGCTGATTCACACAGGAGCTAGTTTGAGGCAACATATGGCCTGAAGGCACCACAGAGCACTAAAAATTTAACACTGGTTTAACTGTAAACAAGAACACATTTTCATCTATGAAGTCATTTTAAATAGGACTCAAAATACTTTCACTCCAGTTTTTTTGGTTGCAGATGAAGGCTAAACAACAGAGTTAATCTTGTAAGTCATCTCAAAAGGCTCCAGGTTTGATTCTTTTTTTTTTTTTTTAATATAAATTTATTTATTTTCACTGGAGGCTAATTACTTTACAATATTGTGGTTTTGCCATACATTTACATGAATCTGCCATGGGTGTACATGTGTTCCCCATCCTGAACCCTCCTCCCATGTCCCTCCCCATCTCATCCCTCTGGGTCATCCCAGTGCAAAAGCCCTGAGCACCCTGTCTCATGCATTGAACCTGGACTGGCGACCCCTTTCACATATGATAATATACATGTTTCAGTGTCATTCTCCCAAATCATCCCACCCTCGACCTCTCCCACAGAGTCCAAAAGACTGTTCTATGCATCTATATCTCTTGTGCTGTCCCGCATACCGGGTTATCATTACCATCTTTCTAAATTCCATATATATGCGTTCGTACACTGTATTGGTGTTTTTCTTTCTGACTTACTTCACTCTGTATATTAGGCTCCAGTTTCATCCACCTCATTAGAACTGATTCAAATGTAGCCTTTTTAATGGCTGAGTAATATTCCATTGTGTATATGTACCACAGCTTTCTAATCCATTCATCTCCCGATGGACATCCAGGCTGCTTCCATGTCCTGGCTATTCCAAACAATGCTGCAGTGAACATTGGGGTATATTTGTCTCTTTCAATTCTGGTATCCTTGGTGTGTATGCCCAGTAGTGGGATTGCTGGGTCATATGGCAGTTCTATTTCCAGGTTTTTAAGGAATCTCCACACTGTTCTCCATAGTGGCTCTACTAGTTTGCATTCCCACCAACAGTGTAAGAGGGTTCCCTTTTCTCCACACCCTCTCCAGCAATTATTGCTTGCAGACTTTTGGATAACAGCCATTCTGACTGGCATGAAATGGTACCTCATTGTGGTTTTGATTTGCATTTCTCTGATAACGAGTGATGTTGAGCATCTTCTCATGTGTTTGTTAGCCATCTGTGTGTCTTCATTGGAGAAATGTCTATTTAGTTCTTTGGTCCATTTTTTGATTGGGTCTTTTATTTTTTCTGGAATTGAGCTGCAGGTGTTGCTTGTATATTTTTGAGAATAATTCTTTGTCAGTTACTTCATTTGCTATTATTTTTTCCCATTCTGAATGCTGTCTTTTCACCTTTCTTATAGTTTCCTTCATTGTGCAAAACCTTTTAAGTTTAATTAGATCCCATTTGTTTATTTTTGCTTTTATTTTCAATATTCTGGGAGGTGGGTCATAGAGGATCCTGTTGTGATTTATGTCAGAGAGCGTTTTGCCTATGCTTACTTCTAGGAGTTTTATAGTTTCTGGTCTTACATTTTGATCTTTAATCCATTTTTAGTTTATTTTGTGTGTGGTGCTAGAAAGTGTTCTAGTTTCATTCTTTTACAAGTGGTTGACCAATTTTCCCAGCACCACTTGTTAAAGAGATTGTCTTTTCTCCATTGTTTATTCTTCCCTCCTTTGTCAAGGATAAGGTATTCTTAGGTGCATGAATTTATCTCTGGACTTTCTGTTCTGTTCCATTTATCTATATTTTTGCCTTTGTGTCAGTATCATAGTGTCTTGATGACTAGTTTTGTAGTAGAGCCTGAAGTCAGGCAGGTTGATTTCTCCAGTTCCATTCTACTTTCTCAAGATGGCTTTGACTATTCGAGGTTTTTTTTTATTGACATACAAATTGTGAAATTATTTGTTCTAGTTCTGTGAAAAAATACCGTTGGTAGCTTGATAGAGATTGCATTGAAACTATAGATTTCTTTGGATAATATACCCATTTTCACTATATTGATTCTTTCAGTTCATGAATATGGTATATTTCTCCATCTATTTGTGTCCTCTTTGATTTCTTTCATCTGTGTTTTATAATTTTCTATATATAGGTCTTTTGCTTCCTTAGGCAGATATATTCATAAATATTTAATTCTTTTCATTGCAATGGTGAATGGAATTGTTTCTTTAATTTCTCTTTCTGTTTTCCAGTTGTTAGTGTATATGAATGCAAGGGATCTCTGTGTGTTAATTTTATATCCTGCAACTTTACTATATTCATTGATTGGCTCTAGTAATTTTCTGGTGGAGTCTTTAGGGTTTTCCATATAGAGGATCATGTCATCTGCAAACAGTGAGAGTTTTACTTCTTCTTTTCCAATCTGGATTCTTTTTAACTCCTTTTTCTGCTCTGATTGCTGTGGTCAAAACTTCCAAACTATGTCAAATAGTAGGAGAGTGGGCACCCTTTTCATGTCCCTGACTTTAGGGGAAATGCTTTCAATTATTCCCCATGGAGGATAATGTTTACTGTGAGTTTGTCATATATAGCTTTTATTATGTTGAGGTAGGATCCTTTTATGTCTGCTTTCTGGAGGGTTTTTTTTTTATCATAAATGAATGTTGAATTTTGTCAAAGGCTTTCTCTGAATTGTTTGAGATAATCATATGGATTTATCTTTCAATTTGTTAATGTGGTGTCTTATGTTGATTGATTGCACATACTGAAAAATCCTTGCATCCCTGGGATAGAGCCCACTTGGTCATGGTGTATGATCTTTTTAATGTGTTGTTGGATTCTGATTGCTAGAATTTTGTTAAGGATTTTTGCATCTATATTCATCAGTGATATTGGCCTGTAGTTTTCTTTTTTTGTGGCATCTTCATCAGGTTTTGGTATTAGGGTGACGGTGGCCTCATAAAATGAGTCTGGAAGTTTACTTTCCTCTGCAATTTTCTGGAAGAGTTTTGTAGGATAAGTGTTAGCTCTTCTCTAAAATTTTGGTAGAATTCAGCTGTGAAGCCTTCTGGTTCTGGGCTTTTGTTTGCTGGAAGATTTCTGATTACAGTTTCAATTTCCGTGCTTGTGATGGGTCTGTTAAAATTTCCCATTTCTTCCTGATTCACTTTTGCAAAGTTGTACTTTTCTAAGAATTTGTCCATTTCTTCCACGTTGTCCATTTTATTGGCATATAATTGCTGATAGCAGTCTCTTACAATCCTTTGTATTTATGTGTTGTCTGTTGTGATTTCTCCATTTTCATTTTTAATTTTGTTCATTTGATTCTTCTCCCTTTGTTTCTTGATGAGTCTGGCTAATGGTTTATCAATTTTATTTATCTTCTCAAAGAACCAGCTTTTAACTTTGTTTATTTTTGCTATGATCTCTTGTTTCTTTTGCATTTATTTCTGCCCAAATTTTCAAGATTTCTTTCCTTCTACTAACACTGGAGTTCTTCATTTCTTCCTTTTCTAGTTGCTTTAGGTGTAGAGTTAGGTTATTTATTTGACTTTTTTCTTGTTTCTTGAGGTAAGCTTGTTTTGCTATGAACCGTCCCCTTAGCCCTGATGTTACAGGGTTCCATAGGTTTGGGGTTGTTGTGTTTTTATTTTCATTCATTTCTATGCATATTTTGATTTCTTTTTATTTTAATTTCTTCTCTGATTTGTTGGTTACTCAGCAGCATGTTGTTCAGCCTCCATATATTGGAATTTTAACCAGTTTTTCTTTTGTAATTGACATCCAATCTTACTGCATTGCAGTCAGAAAAGATGCTTGGAATTATTTTAGTTTTTTTGAATTTACCAAGGCTAGATTTATGGTCCAGGATGTGATCTATCATGGAGAAGGTTCCATGTGCACTTGAGAGAAAGGTGAAATTCACTGTTTTGGGGTGAAATGCCCTACAGTATCAATTAGGTCTAACTGGTATATTGTATCATTTAGAGGTTGTATTTCCTTGTTAATTTTCTGTTTAGTTGATCTATCCATAAGTGTGAATGGGGTATTAAATTCTCCCACTATGATTGTGTTATCATTAATTTCTCCTTTCATACTTGTTAGCATTTGCTTTACATATTGAGGTGCTCCTATGTTGGTTGCATACATATTTATAATTGTTATATCTTCTTCTTGGATTGATCTTTGATCATTATGTAGTGTCCTTCTTTTTCTCTTTTCAGAGACTTTATTTTAAAGTCTATTTTATCTGATATGAGTATTGTGACTCTTGCTTTCTTTTGGTCTCTATTTGCGTGGAATATCATTTTCCAGCCCTTCACTTTGAGTCTGTATCTGTCCCTTGTTTTGAAGTGGGTCTCTTGTAGACAACATATACAGGGGTCTTGTTTTTGTATCCATTCAGCCAGTCTTATTTTTTGGTTGGGACATTCAACTCATTTACATTTAAGGTAATTATTGATAAGTAGTATCCCGTTGAAGAAGGCAATAACCACCCACTCCAGTACTCTTGCCTGGAAAATCCCATGGAGGGAGGAGGACCCTGGTAGGCTGCAGTCTCTGGAGTCATGAAGGGTCGGCCACGACTGAGTGACTTCACTTTCACTTTTCACTTTCATGCATTGGAGAAGGAAATGGCAACCTACTCCAGTGTTCTTGCCTGGAGAATCCCAGGGATGGGGGAGCCTGGTGGGCTTCCATCTATGGGGTCGCACAGAGTTGGACACAGCTGAAGCAGCTTAGCTGTAGCATCATAATCCCATTGCCATTTACTTTGTTGTTTTGGTTTCGAGTTTATACATCCTGTCTCTGTTTCCTGTCTAGAGAAGTTCCTTTAGTATTTCATGGAGAGCTGGTTTGTTGGTGCAGAATTCTCTCAGCTTTTACTTGTCTGTAAAGCTTTTGATTTCTCCTTCATATTTGAATGAGATCCTTGATGGGTACAGTAATCTGGGTCGTAGGTTTTTCTCTTTCATCACTTTAAGTATGTCCTGCCATTCCCTTCTGGCCTGAAGAGTTTCTTTTGAAATTTGAGCTGTTATCCTAGTGAGAATCCCCTTATGTGTTATTTGTAGTTTTTCCCCTGCTGCTTTTAATATTTGTTCTTTGTGTTTGATCTTTGTTAATTTGAGTAATATGTGTCTTGGGGTTTTTTGCCTTGGTCTTATCCTGTTTGGGGCTCTCTGAATTTCTTCTGCTTGGCTGACTATTTCCTTCCCAATTTTAGGGAAGTTTTCAACTATTATCTCCTCAAGTATTTTCACAAGTGTTTCACATGGTCTTCTTCTTCTGGGACTCCTATGATTTCAATGTTGGGGCATGTAACATTGTCCCAGAGCTCTCTGAGGTTGTCCTCATTTCTTTTATTTATTTTTTCTTTTTTCTTCTCTGCTTCTTAGTTCTACCATTCTATCTTCTACCTCACTTATCCTGTCTTCTGCCTCAGTTATTTTACTGTTGGTTCCCTCCAGAGAGTTTTGGATCTCATTTAAGCAGAAGATATTAAGAAGAGGTGGCAAGAATACACAGAAGATCTGTACAAAAAAGATCTTCATGACCAAGATAATCACGATGGTATGATCACTCACCTAGAGCCAGACATCCTGGAATGTGAAGTCAAGTGGGCCTTAGAAAGCTTTACTACAAACTAAGCTAGTGGAGGTGATGGAATTCCAGTTGAACTATTTCAAATCCTGAAAGATGATACTGTGAAAGTGCTGCACTCAATATGCCAGCAAATTTGGAAAACTCAGCAGTGGCCACAGGACTGGAAAAGGTCAGTTTTCATTCCAATCCCAAAGAAAAGCAATGCCAAAGAATGCACAAACTACCACACAATACGACAGGGAATGAGATGGCTGGATGGCATCACCGACTCAATGGACATGAGTTTGAGTGAACTCCAGGATTTGGTGATGGACAGGGAAGCCTTGCGTGCTGCAATTCATGGGGTCACAAAGAGTCGGACATGTCTGAGTGACTGAACTGAACTGAACTGATTGCATTATTCATTATGCATTGATTCATTTTTTATTTCTTCTAGGTCCTTGTTAAACATCTCTTGTATCTTATCAATCCTTGTCTCCAGGCTATTTATCTGTAACCTCATTTTGTTTTCAAGACTTTGGATCATTGTCACTATCATTATTCAGAATTCTTTATCAGGTCGATTCCCTATCTCTTCCTCTTTTGTTTGGTTTGATGGGCACTTATTCTGTTCCTTTACCTGCTGAGTATTTCTCTGCTTTTTCTTCTTGTTTATATTGTTGTGTTTGGGGTGGCCTTTCCGTATTCTGACAGTTTGTGGTTCCTCTTTATTGTGGATGTTCCTTGCTGTGGGTGGGGTTGGGTGGGTGGCTTGTCAAGGTTTCCTGGTTAGAGAATCTTGTGTCAGTGTTCTGGTGATTGAAGCTGGATTCCTTCTTTCTGGCATGCAATGAAGTGTCCAGTAGTGAGATTTGAGATGTCAGTGTGTTTGATGTGACTTTGCACATCCTGTATATTAAAGCTCAGGGCTATGTTACTATGTTGCTGGAGAATTTGCGTGGTGTCTTTTTCTGGAACTTGTTGTCTCTTGGGTGGTGCTTGGTTTCAGTGTAGGTATGGAGGCTTTTGATGAACTCTTATTGATTAGTGTTCCCTGGAGTCAGGAATTCTCTGGTGTTCTCAGGATTTGGACTTAAGCCTCTTGCCTCTGGTTTTCAGTCTCATTCTTACATTAGCCTCAGACTTCTCCATCTATACAGCACCAATGATAAAACATCTAGGTTAATGATGAAAAGTTTCTCCACATTTAGGGATACCTGGAGAGGTTCACAGAGTTACATGGACAAGAGAAGAGGGAGGAGGGTGACCAGGAGGAGAAGAGGGAGAATCAAAAGGGGAGAGAGCAAGCTAGCCAGTAATCACTTCCCTATGTGTTCTCCACAGTCTGGACCCCTCAGAGATGTTCATGGAGTTACACAGAGAAGAAAAGAGGGAGGAAGGAGACAGAGATGGCCAGGAGGTGAAAAGGGGGAATCAAAAAGAGAGAGACAGATCCAGCCAGTGATCGTTTCCCTAAGTGTTTTCCATAGCCCAGAACACACAAAGAGATTCACAGAGTTGGGGAGAGAAGAGAAGGAGGGAGAGAGGAGATAGAGATGACCTGGTGGAGAAAAAGGAGAGTCAAAAGGGGGAGAGAGTTATCAAGCCAGTAGTCTTACTCCCAAGTTAAAATGGGTACTGAACATTTGGTTCTTAAAGGTACAAATTGATAACAAATACCAAAAAGCAAAGATTTAAAATCTAGAGTAGAAGCTAGACTCTCAAAAATACAATATTAAAACAAAACAAAACAAAGTCAGTAAAATTATAAAATATATATATGAAGTTTGCTTTAAAAATAGAGTGGTTTATTTTGAAAGGTAATAGGTTATAAAAATGAAAATTAAAGAAGTAATAGAGGACTTAAAAAAATAAAAAATTTAAAAGTAATATTAAAAATGTATCTAGGAATTTCTCTGGAGCTGTTGTGGACAGTGTGGGGTCAGTTCATTTTCAGATAGTTCCTTGATCCAGCTTATACTTTTTAATCTGTTGCGCCTGTCACTTCCAAAGCAGTTCCCTCTGTTGTTTTAGCTTCTGTTTGTTGGCCTCTTCAGTGTCTAATTCCTGCCCTGACTCAAGAGGGTGGTGTTTGTCACTTTTTTAGGCTTACTTGTTCCGTCATGCTGTGGTGAGGTAGGAAAACTGCAAACAAATATCACTGGTGTGTGTGGGGAGTGCTCACAGTGTCTCGGTCACACTGGGTTTGCCCCCACTCACGGCATGTGTGCTTTCATGGTCTACACTTCTCAGGCTCTATGTTGCTCTGTCAGGAACTGTCTGAAGTGGGCTCTAGGATGTGCGCACTTCCCAGGTCTAAGCTGCTCAGGTTCAGTTTCTCGGGTACTTTACAAAGGTGCAGACTCTGTTGGGCCTGCGTTTTTTGCCCTTCCCAGGTCCGAGCCGCTCATGTGAACAGGTATGTGGCAAGCACAGTCACCCCCAAGTGGGGCGTGTGTCTTATCACCTCCTCCATCCCAGCTGCTCCATTTTCTTGGTGTATAATGTGTTCACCTTTTCAGATGTGCCTTGTGTCTCTTCTGGGGAGCTGATCTCTGGTTGCAACCTTCCTGGCAGATGTCAGCAGTCGGAAACCTGCTTGTAGTTTGGTAGAGGATGCCTCTCTGGGGCCATGATTGCCCCTTCTGGCTCTGGCTGCCCCCACCTGCCTGTCTCCAGTGGGGGATGGGCTGGACCACAGCCAGCTAGCTTTGCTCAGTCCTTTTTTCTGTGAGCAGGCCTGGCAGTTTTTTAGGTTTGGGCTTTTCACAGTACAGTTCTCTCTCTATTTTTTTTTCCTCTCTCTCTCTGTCTGGCTATCCCACAGTCTGGATTGCTATGTCAAGTTAGTTCTCTCAGATCACTCTTGGGGCATTCAGGTTTGGTCCTTACTCTAAGCATTGCAGCCTGTGCCTCCCTGTCCTGCCCTCACTTGCTAGTGATGGACACGAGTGTCTGGGCTGCTTCTCCACTGGGAGTTGCTGTTAGGCTCGTAATCTGTGGGTTTTGTTTATTTATTTTTCCTCTCTGTTTTGTTGTCCTCTGAGATTCCAAGACTCGCCACAGACCTGCCAGTGAGAGTGTTTCCTGGTGTTTGGAAACTTCTCTCTTTTTAAAGACGCCCTTCCTGGGATGGATCTCTGTCCCTACCTCTTCTGTCTCTCTTTTTATCATTTATATTTTGTCCTACCTCCTTCCAAAAACAATGGGCTGCCTTTCTGGGTGCCTGATGTCTTCTGCCAGCATTCAGAAGTTGTTTTGTGGAATTTGCGCAGCTTTCAAATATTATTCTGATGAATTTGTGGGGGAGCAAGTGGTCTCCCCGTCCTATTCCTCCACCATCTTAGGACCGCCTCCAGGTGTGATTCTAATAGTACTTGAAAAGTCTCCTGCTCCACCACCCCCTCATTAGCCTCTCACAGGGATCAAAGTACCACTATGACATATTTATTCCTTTGGGATTTGAATAATTCCTTTGCAATTTGGAAAATTAGCTTCTTAGAGTCCTCAATGAAACTAGAGTCTCCTGGAAGAGGAACCAATTTTCTAATTGCCTTCTTTGGAACCCTAGTGCCTCAGTTTAGCACTGTAAAAAGCGAATTTCATGACCAAAAAATTTTGGAGACATTGCTATTTCCCACTCTCCAAACCTCCAACCAAGATTCATGGAGTATCTTATCATATCAAATCCTTTGAGAGGTCTTCCTGCAATATATATGCATATATATGTGTGTGTGTGTGTGTGTGTGTGTGCATATATATATATATATATGTACACATATATACATATGCATATATACATATACATACATACATACATATATATATATATATATGGTGAAGTTCTTAGTCACTCAGTTGTGTCCGACTCCTTGCAACCCCAGGACCTGTAGCCCACCAGGCTCCTCTGTCCGTGAAATTTCCCAGGCAATCATACTGAAGTGGGTAGCCATTCCCTTCTCCAGAGGATCTTCCTGACCCAGGAATTGAACCTGGGTCTCCTACGTTGCAGGCAGATTCTTTACCATCTGAGCCACCAGGGAAGCCCTTATTTCTTCCTAGTGCTTTCATAGATTTCTTCATTCTTACCTTTCAGCTCACTAGCTTGCTTTTCAACTGTCTTTACTCTCCTATCATATCATGCATTGAGTTCTTTATTTCAAATTTTTATTTATGCTATAGTATTTCCACTTGGTTATACCGTATAACTGCTAGCTCTTTCTTTATGTTAATAATATCTTCCTCATCTTTCTGAAGATGATTATAATGCTCACTTTAAATCTTTAGCTAATTAAGTCTTATTTTTCAGGTATAAGTTTCTCAGAGTCCAAGGGGAATCTCTAGGCCAGAATAATGGAGCTGGTTCCCATGCCCTCCTCTAGGAGCTCTCCCCAACACAGGGACCAAACTCAGGTCTTCCACACTCCAGGAGACTTCTTTACCATCTGAACAATCAGGGAAGCCCATGTATATATATGGTAAATATATGTATATATACAGTAAATGTGTGTATATGTATCATATATAGAGTAAATGTATATTTATATATACTTAAATAAAGATATAAATTTTATGTTATTATAAAATATATTTTTGAGTATGTAAATTTTTATTATATATAATAAAATAGATATTATTTTATGACCATGTTTTTAAAATTCAGCATTTCCCAAACATTTGCTCTTGAAATCTTTTCATAAAATGTCCACTAACAATAAACTGATGAACTAATGTTTTGAAGAATACACTTGAGAAACTTTAACATAAAACATTCTTTGCTGAATCCTCATATGGTATTTTTAACAGTTTATTCATCATGAGATCCTGGTAAAATGAGTTCCAAGAAAGTTATCTGGATGGGAATGACAAATATTCAGTCAGTTCAGTTCAGTCAATCAGTTGTATCCCACTCGTTGAGACCCCATGAATCACAGCACGCCAGGCCTCCCTGTCCATCCCCAACTCATGTCCATCAAGTCGGTGATGCCATCCAGCCATCTCACCCTCTGTCGACCCCTTCTCCTCCTGCTCCCAAATCCTTCCCAGCATCAGAGTCTTTTCCAATGAGTCAACTCTTCCCATGAGGTGGCCAAAGTACTGGAGTTTCAGCTTTAGCATCATTCCTTCCAAAGAAATCCCAGGGCTGATCTCCTTCAGAATGGACTGGCTGGATCTCCTTGCAGTCCAAGGGACTCTCAGGAGTCTTCTCCAACACCACAGTTCAAAAGCATCAATTCTTTGGTGCTCAGCTTTCTTCACAGTCCAACTCTAACATCCATACATGACTACTGGAAAAACCATAGCCTTGACTAGACGGACCGTTTTTGGCAAAGTAATGTCTCTGCTTTTCAATATGCTATCTAGGTTGGTCATAACTTTTCTTCCAAGGAATAAGTGTTTTAATTTCATGGCTGCAATCACCATCTGCAGTGATTTTGGAGCCCCCCAAAATAAAGTCTGACACTGTTTCCACTGTTTCCCCATCTATTTCTCATGAAGTGATGGGACCAGGTGCCATGATCTTCGTTTTCTGAATGTTGAGCTTTAGTCCAACTTTTTCACTCTCCTCTTTCACTTTCATCAAGAGGCTTTTTAGTTCCTCTTCACTTTCTGCCATAAGAGTGGTGTCATCTGCATATCTGAGGTTATTGATATTTCTCCTGGCAATCTTGATTCCAGCTTGTGCTTCTTCCAGCCCAGCGTTTCTAATGATGTACTCTGCATATAAGTTAAATAAGCAGGGTGGCAAATATTATTCAGATACAAAGAAGAATTCAAAAGAAGATATTGATAACAATGCTAGAAACATATCCGTCTCTCTCTCTCTCCATATATATATATATAATATTAATTTAAAATTAATGCTTAAAAATGTTATGCATGTATGCATGCTCAGTTGTTTCAGTCTTGTCCAACTCTTTGTGGCACATGGACTTTAGCTCGCCAGACGCCTCTGTCCATGAGATTTCCTAGGCAAGAAAACTGGAGTGGGTTGCCAATTTCCTCCTCCGGGGAATCTTCTTGACTCCGGGATTGAGCCCAAGTCTCCTGCATCTCCTGCATTGCAGGTGGATTATTTAATGATTGAGTCTCTGGGGAAAGCCAATAAATGATATGAATGTGTTATCATTCATTGAACAAATTGTATTTTCTGTTTTGTTTTTTCTCTTTCTCATCTTCTTTGTTTCAGCTTTATTGAAGTAAAATTGGCAAATAAAATTTTCACATATTTAAGGAGAACAGCCTGATGCTTTGGTGCACATATACACTGTGAAATGATTGCCACAATCAAGCTAATTAACATATATGTCATCTCACTTAGTCACCATTTTTCTTTTATTATATTTTATTTAATAATTATTGTTATTTTCAACTAATTTGGGCCTTTGATGAATATTGTTTACATAAATGTTAATCAAATTACTGATGGCACATGTAGCATTGATTTTTAGAACTATATTTATTACTAGGAAACTTTAGAGTCTTTTATGTGTTTTTCAAATTCTCTCACGTTATGTAGGTGTGGAGAGTTGGAAGCAGAGTTGAGGAAGGAAAGGAAGTTAGTTTATCCATAGCTATGGACTCTGAAAATCTTGCTAAAGGAAGGAAATTTGTCAGGACATTACAAGATCTGTCCTGACAGAAACTCAGGTTTCCCCAGCATGTAGCCTCTTTGTGTATACTAATAAAACTGTTAGTTGAACATAGTAGCACTTAGCTGAAAACAAATTTCTAAGCCTTGGTTGAATCAGGGTGTGGCCACATGGCTAAGAACTAGATAGTGAAATGTGAGAAAAGTGATGGGTCCTAAAGCTGATGTTTTCCTCTTAAATAGAAAAGTATTCCCCCTCTTTTTGCCTTCTCTCTTTCCTGCTAGATGGAATTTACATTCCACATGACAATAGCATGTATTGTCCCAGGTGTGTATGTATTTTACATCATAGGATTATTTTGTAATTATTTTTTTGCTGTGCTCTGTCTTCATTGCTGCAAGTGGGCTTTTCTACAGATGTGGGGAGAAGGGTCTACTCTCAACTTGGGCTGCATCAGCTTCTGGTTGTGGTGGCTTCTTTTATTGTGGAGCATGAGTTCTAGGGTGTGTAGGCTCAGAATTTGTGACTCACAGTTTCTCTGTGGCATACGGGATCATCCTAGACCAGGGATCTAATCCAGATCCCCTGCATTGGTGAATAGATTCTTAGCCACTGGACCACAAAAGAAGACTGCAGCTTAATTTATATATAATACTTTGTACCTCTTAACCCCTATCCCTACATTGCTTCTCCCCCTTCCCTTTTTCCCACTGGTAACCATTAATTTGTACTCTACGTCTCTGAGTCTATTTTAAGTTATATTCACTATAGGAACAGATTTTCCAGCTTATTACTCACCTAATCTTTGTATGCAATAGAAGAATCAGAGGAGGCGGTCCTACACAAAAATAAACTCAAAATGGATTAAAGATCTAAATGTAAGACAAGAAACTATAAAACTCCTAGAGGAGAACATAGGCAAAACACACTCCGACATAAATCACAGCAGGATCTTCTATGACCCACCTCCCAGAATACTGGAAATAAAAGGAAAAATAAACAAATAGGACCTAATTAAACTTAAAAGCTTTAAATAACAAAGGAAACTATAAGCAAGGTGAAAAGACAGTCTTCAGAATGGGAGAAAATAGTAGCAAATGAAGCAACTGACAAACAACTAATTTCAAAATATACAAGCAACTCCTGCAGCTCAATTCCAGAAAAATAAATGACCTAATCAAAAAAATGGGCAAAAGAACTAAATAGACATTTCTCCAAAGAAGACATACAGATGGCTGACAAACACACGAAAAGATGCTCAACATCACTCATTATCAGAGAAATGCAAATCAAGACCACAATGAGGTACCATTTCACGCCAGTCAGAATGGCTGCGATCCAAAAGTCTACAAGCAATAAATGCTGGAGAGGGTGTGGAGAAAAGGGAACCCTCTTACACTGCTGGTGGGAATGCAAACTAGTACAGCCACTATGGAGAACAGTGTGGAGATTCCTTAAAAAACTGCAAATAGAACTGCCTTATGACCCAGCAATCCCACTGCTGGGCATACACACCGAGGAAACCAGAATTGAAAGAGACACATGTACCCCAATGTTCATTGCAGCACTGTTTATAATAGCCAGGACATGGAAACAACCTAGATGTCCATCAGCAGATGAATGGATAAGAAAGCTGTGGTACATATACATAATGGAGTATTACTCAGCCATTAAAAAGAATACATTTGAATCAGCTATAATGAGGTGGATGAAACTGGAGCCTATTATACAGAGTGAAGTAAGTCAGAAAGAAAAACACCAATTCAGTATACTAATGCATATATATGGAATTTGGAAATATGGTAACAATAACCCTGTATGAGAGACAGCAAAAGAGACACAGATGCATAAAACAGTCTTTTGGACTCTGTGGGAGAGGGAGAGGGTGGGATGATTTGGGAGAATGGCATTGAAACATGTATAATATCATATATGAAACAAATCGCCAGTCCAGGTTCGATGCATGATACTGGATGCTTGGGGCTGGTGCACTGAGATGACCCAGAGGGATGGTACAGGGAGAGAGGGGGGTTCAGGATGGGGAACACGTGTACACCTGTGGCGAATTCATGTTGATGTATGGCAAAACCAATACGATATTGTAATTAACCTCCAATTAAAATAAATAAATATATATTTAAAAAAAAGAATCAAAGAAAGTGTTACTAAAAAAAAAAAAAGAAACGATGGGGGAAAAAAGAAAACTAATGAAGTGGAAGTAATTATAAGGAGGCTCAAAATTAAAATTACATGTAGTTTCAGTAAGACTCAGGAAAGAAAAGGTAATAGGAAATTTTATTCCATTAATTTTTTACTGGATTATCTACTATCCCCTCTCTAGTGAAGGGTTCATAAAGAACATAGCAAAGGGTTTCTACTGTCAAAAGCTTATAATATAGATACATATGAGGACTGCATCTATGAAACTTAAAGGAGAAACTGTGTCAGATCCATTTTAGTCTTCTCATTGTCAAATGATATGACTCGTATTTAATAGATTCTCAGTGTTTACTGAAGAAATGAATATGTTGTTCAGTTGCCAATTCATGTCCAACTCTTTGTGACTCCATGGACTGCAGAACACCAGGCTTCCTTGTCCATCACTATCTCCTGAAGTTTGCCCAAATTCATGTCCATTGTATCAGTGATGCCACCCAGCCATCTTATCCTGTCACCCTCTTCTTTTTCTGCCTTCAATCTTTCCTATCATAAGGGTCTTTTCCAATGAGTCAGCTGTTAGCATCAAGCGGCCAAAATACTGGAGCTTCAGCTTTAACACCAGGCCTTCCAATGAGTATTCAGGGTTGATTTCTTTTTTTTTTTTTTTTTAATTTTATTTTTACTTTATTTTACTTTACAATACCGTATTGGTTTTGCCATACATTGACATGAACCCACCATGGGTGTATATTAGCTCCCAATCCTGAATCCCCCTGCCACCTCCCACCCCATATCATTAAGACTGACTGTTTTGATCTCCTTGCTGTGTAATATACAAAACAAATAATACACATAACAGAAGATTAGCAAGAAGAAAACTCACTTTAGGCCACAGTAGTCAGGAAAAACTTCATGGAGGAGGGATTTGGGTCAACATTTGAGGATAAGGGAGTTTTGTATAATTATAAAAGAAGAGGCAGGTAGTTTAGGACAAAACATGCAAAAATATGCTTATAAGAGTTATGGCATGGGTAATTTTCATGGAGGAGATTGGAACAGAGTTATTTAGGAAATCAGTAAAAAAAAAAAAAAATCTGCTGAAGTCAGATTGTAAAAAAAAAAATTAAATGGTGCTCAGCTGGATTGGACCTGAGGGCATCTGGTGCCCATGAGTAATTTTTGAGTGGAAGATGATCTAGTGAAAGCAGTATCTCGAGACATGAGAATGGCATCTTTTATACAATGGGACTTCATAATGATTCTCTTCTACTGAGAAAGGATTTTAGTCTAGACCAGCTCTACTTACCTGCATAAAAGAAAAAAAAAAAATGCTGTTGGCATGGAGCAGTTAGAGTTCGTAACTGCCAATACATTAAAAAAATGTTACATTTTTAAGTAGGGGATTATTGCTAGGTGTCATACTTCTACTTTTATAAATTAGCATCCCCAAGAGACTGTTAATGTGGTCAATTGCCTTTTGGGTTTAGTTAAATAATTTTTTTAGAACTAAAACATAATATAGAGCAACAAGTGACTAAATTGGTAGCTTGTTTTATTATCATTCACATTTCTTGCTGAGGTCAGTAAATTTCTCTTTAAACACTTAGGTCAGTTCTTAAAAATGCTAGCATTCTCATCATGATGTTTTCTTGAACTTGAGCTATATGCACAAATTTCATGATGGAAACATAGAATTTCTAAATTATCTGACAGTAGAGAGATATTATAGGAAAATTCTGATATTTCACTGCAAAATATTGCCAATTGTGGAAGCTGCCAACTTAACAATAGGATTATTCACTATGGTGTTGATTAATGCAAAATTATTCAGTTGGCTACATTGTAGTTGGACTATTTTTGTGTTCAATTAGTATGCTAATAATGGTAATTATGTTCTATACTGCATGTCTCATCACCTAGATAAAATAATGATAATAAACAAGCTGATGCTGACATTCAGTGCACCATTCTAATTACTTACTGAAAGCATGCTGGGGCATCAACACTCAACCAGAGCAAAGGATTATTTCTTGCTTTTTTAAAACTACTCTTTCCAAAGAGCAGTAAGAGTTTGTTTCTGTTCTTTTGATTATGGGGATATTTTATATCACAGCTATTTTTATTTTCTATATTTAAAAAATGAAGATAATTAAATTATATTCTTTTTACTATAATTTGTAGTAGGAAGTCAGAAAAGCAAAGAATGAACAATGCTCACTTGTGCACTTTTGCACCTAATCATTATTATTTCTTTCCCACCCTCCACTGTCTATAAAAGAAAAAGCTGAAAATGAAGCAAAATCCCTCTACTGACAACTCTTCTTGTACTTTGAGGAGTATTGTGAGAGGTAATGGCTCTTACTAAGTCTTCAACAAGATAGCTAAATACAGTAGTACACAGGAGTTATTTATTCTCAAAAATATAAAACAAAAACTCTCTTTTCTTTGGTTAATAATCCCTTATTATAAGACAGTTATGCTTCCCAGGTGGCACAATTTTAAAGAATCCACCTTCCAATGGAGGAGGCTCAAGAAATGTGGGTTAAATGCCTGGTTTGAGAAGATCCCCTGGAAAAAGGAAATGACAATCCACTTCAGTATTCCTGCTGGAAAAATTCAATGCAGGCTACACTCCATAGGATCATGAACCGTCGGACATGACTGAGTTACTGAACACGTAAGACAGGTTCGATGCAGGATACAGGATGCTTGGGGCTGGTGCTCGGGGATGACCTGGAGTGATGGTGCTGGGAGGGAGGTGGGAGGGGGGTTCAGGGTGGGGAACACGTGTACACCCGTGGTGGATTCATGTTGATGTATGGCAAAACCAATACAATATTGTAAAGTAATTAGCCATGTAGATCAACCTATTATGACAATTTATCTTGTCTTATTATAGAGTGTATTCTATAATTCAAATTATAATATATAAAGCTTAAACATAATTGGAATCTTCTCGGCTGCCAAAAAAGATTTGCAGTGGATCATGGAATTTATTTTTTGAATCACTTGTGGTTTGAACTTTCACAAAATAATTTAAAATATTACACAGTCTCTTTCCAACCAGTCTTAAGAGAATATAGCAAACAGTGATTTTAGCAAATTTTTCATTAAAAGAGTTCCTGTGGTCGAATAAAGTGTGGAAATGCTGGATTAAATCAAGGTAAACAGATTTGTTTACTATAAGACTTCTCAGAGTATTTAGTGTATTAATATACTTTATGGACATTCAATTGGGGTGACGTAACATACAGCACTTCAACATTTGATCATTAAAAATATTTATTGTTGAATAACTGTAATTATCTCATGGGACACTAACATTTTGAAAAATATGGTCTGGAAAATATCAGACTAGACAAATTGAATATTTTCCCTCACTGACTACAACAGCCCAGCATGCTGACATAAGTCCTTTTGAAAGAGATCGACTTTACTGCCATTGCCCCTACCATACTTTGACTTCAGGTCAAACAGCAGGTAGGAAACAGAGACCCACCCATCCACAGAAAATTAGATTAAAGATTTACTGAACAAGGCTTCCCCAACCAGTTTAGTTCAGTTCATTTCAGTCGTTCAGTCGTGTCCAACTCCTTGCGACCCCATGGACTGCAGCATGACAGGCCTTCCTGTCCATCACCAACTACTGGAGTTTAATCAAACTCATGTCCATTGAGTCGGTGATGCCATCCAACTATCTCATCCTCTGTTGTCCCCTTCTCCTCCTGCCCCCAATCCATCCCAGCATGAGGGTATTTTCCAATGAGTCAGCTCTTTGAATCAGGGGGCCAATGTATTGGAGTTTTAGCTTCAACATCAGTCCTTCCAATCAACACCCGGGACTAACCTCCTTTAGGATGGACTGGTTAAATCACCTTGGAGTCCAAGGGACTCTCAAGAGTCTTCTCCAACACCACAGTTCAAACTCATCAATTCTTCAGGGCTCAACTTTCTTTACAGTCCAACTCTCACATACATACATGACTATTGGAAAAACCATAGCCATGACTAGACGGACCTTTTTTGGCAAAGTAATGTCTCTGCTTTTGAATATGCTATCTAGGTTGATCATAACATTCCTTCCAAAGAGTAAGCGTCTTTTAATTTCATGGCTGTAGGGACCATCTGCAGTGATTTTAGAGGCCAAAATATAAAGTCAGCCACTGTTTCCATTGTTTCCCCATCTATTTGCCATGAAGTGATGGTACCGGATGCCATGATCTTAGTTTTCTGAATGGTGAGCTTTAAGCCAACTTTTTCACTCTCCTCTTTCACTTTCATCAAGAGGCTCTTTAGTTCTTCTTCTCTTTCTGCCATAAGGGCGGTGTCATGTGCATATTTGAAGTTATTGATATTTCTTCCAGCAAGATTGACTCCAGCTTGTGCTTCATCCCATCCAGTGTTTCTAATGACGTACTCAGCATATAAGTTAAATAAGCAGGGTGACAATATACAACCTTGGCCTACTCCTTTTCCTATTTGAAACCAGTCTGTTGTTCCACGTCCAGTTCTTAATATTGCTTCCTGACCTGCATACAGATTTTTCAAGAGGCACATCAGGTGGTCTGGTATTCTCATCTCTTTCAGAATTTTCCACAGTTTATTGTGATCCACACAGTGAAGGCTTTGGCATAGTCAGTAAAGCATAAATAGATGTTTTTCTTGAACTCTCTTACATTTTTGATGGTCCAGTTAATGTTGGTAATTTGATCTCTGATTGCTCTCTCTTTTCTAAAAGCAGCTTGAACATCTGGAGGTTCATGGCTCACATATTGCTGAAGCCTGGCTTGGAGAGTTTTGAGCATTACTTTGCTAGTATGTGAGATGAGTGCAATTGTGCAGTAGTTTGAGCATTCTTTGGCATTGTCTTTCTTAAGGATTGGAATAAAAACTGACTTTCCAGTCCTGTGGCCACTGCTGAGTTTTCCAAAGTTTCTGGCATATTGAGTGCAGCACTTTCACAGCATCATCTTTTAGGGTTTAGAAATAGCTCAACTGGAATTCCATCACCTCCACTAGCTTTGTTCATAGTGATATTTCCTAAGGCCCACTTGACTTCACATTCCAGGATGTCTGGCTCTAGGTGAGTGATCACACCATCGTAATTATCTGGCTCATGAAGATCTTTTTTGTACAGTTCTTCTGTGTATTCTTGCCACCTCTTCTTAATATCTTCTGTTTCTGTTAGATCCATACCATTTATGTCCTTTATTGAGCCCATCTTTGCATGAAATGTTCCCTTGGTATCTCTAATTTTCTTGAAGAGATCTCTAGTCTTTCTCATTCTATTGTTTTCCTCTATTTCTTTGGACTGAACACTGAAGAAGGCATTCTTATCTCTCCTTGTTATTCTTTGGAATTCTTCATTCACATGGGTATGTCTTTCCTTTTCTTCTTTACTTTTCATTGCTATTTTTAAGGCCTCCTTAGACATCCATTTTTCTCTTTTGCATTTCTTTTTCTTGGAGATGGTCTTTCTTGGGTATTCATCAGGGACTCTGTCTATCATATCTAGTCCCTTAAATCTATTTCTCACTTTCACTGTATAATCACAAAGGATTTGATTTAGGTTATACCTAAATGGTTTAGTGGTTTTCCACACTTTCTTCAATTTAAGTCTGAATTTGGCCATAAGGAGTTCATGACCTGAGCCACAGTCAGTTCCCAGTCTTGTTTTTGCTGAATGTATAGAGCTTCTTCATCTTTGGCTGCAAAGAATATAATCAATCTGATTTTGGTGTTGGCCATCTGGTGATGTCCATGTGTAGAAGGTTCTCTTGCATTGTTGGAAGAGGATGTTTGTTATGACCAGTGCGTTCTCTTGGCAAAACTCTGTTAGCATTGGCCCTGTTTCGTTTTTTCACTCCAAGGGCAAATTTTCCTGTTATTCCAGGCATTTCTTGACTTCCTACTTTTGCATTCCAGTCCTCTATAATGAAAAAGACATCTTTTGGGGGTGTTAATTCTGAAAGGTCTCGAGGTCTTCATCAATTCAGTTCAGTTCAGTCACTCAGTCATGTCCGACTCTTTGTGACCCCATGAATTGCAGCACTCCAGGCCTCCCTGTCCATCACCAACTCCCAAAGTTAACTCAGACTCACGTCCATTGAGTCAGTGATGCCATCGAGCCATCTCATCCTCGGTCATCCCCTTCTCCTCCTGCCCCCAATCCCTCCCAGCATCACAGTCTTTTCCAATGAGTCAACTCTTCGCATCAGGTGGCCAAAGTACTGGAGTTTCAGCTTTAGCATCATTCCTTCCAAAGAAATCCCATGGCTGATCTCCTTCAGAATGAACTGGTTGGATCTCCTTGCAGTCCAAGGTACATTCAGAAGTCTTCTCCAACACCACAGTTCAAAAGCATCAATTCTTCAGTGCTCAGCCTTCTTCACAGTCCAACTCTCACATCCATACATGACCACAGGAAAAACCATAGCCTTGACTAGAC
>SJYT01083760.1:72238-83728 GCA_006410635.1 Cephalophus harveyi
ATATAGACTAGTTCAATATACACAATACAGTAATTCACTGAAGTCAAGTGATGTCTGCAGATTTCTTTGATTATTCTTACATCTAAACCCAGTCTCTAAATTTCAACCATTTATCTCATAAATAATTAGCTAAACTGCTTATCCTGATTGATCAACTGGAACAAAATACATATCAACTAAATTTTGGTTTACCTTCCCTCCTTTTTCTTTTCTTTACTTTTTTTTTTTTTTAACTTTACTTTACAATACTGTATTGGTTTTGCCATACATCAACATGAATCCGCCACAGGTGTACATGTGTTCCCAATCCTGAATCCCACTCCCACCTCCCTCCCCATACCATCTCTCTGGGTCATCCCAGTGCACCAGCCCCAAGCATCCTGTATCCTGCAAACAAAATACATATCAACTAAATTTTGGTTTACCTTCCCTCCTTTTTCTTTTCTTTACTTTTTTTTTTTTTTAACTTTACTTTACAATACTGTATTGGTTTTGCCATACATCAACATGAATCCGCCACAGGTGTACATGTGTTCCCAATCCTGAATCCCACTCCCACCTCCCTCCCCATACCATCTCTCTGGGTCATCCCAGTGCACCAGCCCCAAGCATCCTGTATCCTGCATCGAACATAGACTGGCAATTCTTTTCTTATATGAGCCAAAGGGACTGAGCCTGAGTCCATATCCTCACCCTGAGTCCACATTCAGCTCCACCTTAATGGACCTTCCAGGGAACAAGCTAATATCAGGAGAAAACTTTCTCTGATCTGTTTCATAATATTTCTCCACCTGTTAATTTCATCATTTCACTTATCCGCACTCAAATTTTTGCTCTCCTTATGTATTCCTCCCTATAAAATAAAGTTCTTTTCTGCTTCATTTTGATATACTGTCAGATCTCATAGATAATTTTTTTTCTTGCAATAGTTCTCCATCCCTCTATTGCAATAGCCATCTGCAATTGTGGTTTGAATAATGTCTCTACTTATTTAAGATTAAACTTTGGTTTTATTTAGCAATACCATATACAGTAGTGTCCAGTAGATGATATATTAGTAACATCTACAAATAGAATGAAGTTGCAACAGAAGAAAGACCTATACTGTTTTGCTACACTTGTCTGTTCTGAGACATCCTTAATGTATTTTCTGATATTTACTGTATCCAAAAAGTAAGTAAAATAAAAATTAGAAAACATCAAAATGATTGCATCTATTTCATTCTAATCAACTTTACAAATGTATTTCATATTCTCTCTTAAAGAATATTTAAAATACTCAGGGTATTTAGGCAATTTTGGGAAACTTCCTACCATTGTCTCTCTCTCTCTCTCTTTTTTTTTTTTTTTTTTTCCCTTAAAATTCATCACACTGACTTATATGACAGTTACATATAAAAATATTCTTTCTTCTTGACTACACCAGAACACCAGAAATCTCTTGATAGTATTACTCAGTTCAGTTCAGTTCAGTCGCTCAATCATGTCCAACTTTCCGACCCCATGAACCGCAGCATGCCAGGCCTCCTTGTCCATCAACAATTCCTGGAGTTCACTCAGACTCGTATCCCTTGAGTTGGTGATGCCATCCAGCCATCTCATCCTCTGTCATCCCCTTCTCCTCATGCCCCCAATCCCTCCCAGCATCAGAGTCTTTTCCAATGAGTCAACACTTTGCATCAGGTGGCCAAAGTACTGGAGTTTCAGCTTTAGCATCAGTCCTTCCAAAGAACACCCAGGGCTGATCTCCTTTAGAATGGACTGGTTGGATCTCCTTGCAGTCCAAGGGACTCTCAAAAGTCTTCTCCAACACCACAGTTCAAAAGCATCAATTCTTTGGCTCTAAGCTTTCTTGACATTCCAATTCTCACATCCATACATGACTAGATGGACCTTTGTTGGCAAAGTAATGTCTCTGTTTTTGAATATGCTATCTAGGTGGGTCATAACTTTCCTTCCAAGGAGTAAGCGTCTTTTAATTTCATGGCTGCAGTCACCATCTGCAGTGATTTTGGAGCCCAAAAAATAAAGTCTGACCCTGTTTCCACTGTTTCTCCATCTATTTCCCTTGAAGTGATGGGACCAGATGCCATGATCTTTTCTGAGTGTTGAGCTTTAAGCCAACTTTTTCACTCAATGCCTGTTATTTTTGGGTCATAAGCCCTATTTGTAAGAGAGAAGATTCTGCAGTTACACTATTTTGTTTCAAATCCTGGCTCCCTCATTTGATAGTTAAAATCTATCTTTTTCAAAGCTGTGATTTTAATGCATTTATAAATCTTCAAAATTAATTTTATGAATATAACTAGACAATTTCTTTTTTAGGATTGGGAATGCCCTGATACAGTATCCCGAAACATAGTATGTGATAAAACACTTCCTAAGGGTATACATAATATTAGAAAACTAAGAATTCAATTGTGTCTTGCTTAGACTGATATCCATTTTCTAGAGCACAGTACTTTCAGGACACTTAAGTTTTTATAAAAGCAAGTACTAGGAATAATTAGATCCTGTTCATCTATGAAGCCTGATTACAATTGTATTGTTGATAATATATATGATCTTTTGAGCTTCACTCTTGGAAAATAAGCTGTCTTCTGAGGCTTAACAAAGTCTCAAAATAAACTTTCTTTGCAGAAAGCCCACAGTTACAAATTCAGATATCTTGTATTTTCACTTGGAAAAAGAGATAGAGAATAGATTATGTCAGTAGGGACCAAACTTATCAGATCAGCAAAACTACCTAAGAAAATTAAAATTAAAGATATGTAGGGCCTACTCCTAGAGATTTTGATTCAGAAAATCTAGAGATGTACTCCCAAATCTTTATTTTTCACATCCACGAAGGGTGATCATGGATGATCAACTGATCTCTCAAGTTTGAGAATCAATTAGGCAAATCAAGTTTAAAGAATATTTTAAACCATATATTATTTGAGACTAAAATTTTTAAATCAGAAAGTCATTTAATCCCTATTAAGGGTTACATCTTATCTCTGTCATTAATTTTAGAACTGCTTTTCTTTCTTTCTTTCTTTTTTTCTCCCCCCTCCCCTGCTTTCCTTCTTTCCTCTAAATCTATCCAGAGTAGTCAATTCAGTTGATTACCTGCAATCATCAAATTGCCCTTTATGTCAGCAGAATCCAAATTTGTGCCAATATCAATTAAATACTAATTAACCTAAACGATTCATATTAAACTAATTCTAGCTGCCAGAAGATGGTTGGTAAGATGTATTAGTCAATCTTATACAATGGAATCTGAGGGAAAATCTGTTGGAGGGCTTCTGGAAAAAGTCCTTTGCTCTTAAAAGAAGCATAGAAGAAAGAGTCAACATCTTATGGCTGAATATCATCTTATCTGTATTTGAAGATTTAAACTGTAATCACCATCTTGTGATTATGAAGTAAGCAAGGCTAAAACACTATTGAGGACAAAGTGAAAAGATGAAAAGCGAAATTCCCTTTGTCTCTGATGGGATCATTGAGTGGTTGAACTATGCAAATCTGGAGCTATTCTGCCTCTAGAATTTCTATTTGAGATAATAAATATTTTTGTTGTTATTGTTTTTAATGTACTTACGTATTTCAACATGTAATGATTCTTAGGAACAGTAAGGTCAAACTTGGGCAAACTCTGAAAGATAGTGAGGGACAGGGTGGCCTGGCATGCTGCAGTTTATGGGGTCACAAAGAGTCGGATATGACTTAGTGACTGAACAACAAAGGAACAGTATCTTGGAATTCAGGCAATTTTTAATAGCTGTTTTCATATCTCTAGTGAATGGCAAAAGTTCTAATATGTGAGTTTAAACATGCTGTGTATACCTCTGTTCCTTTCTGGCAGCTACCATACCATAACAGTCTATAACAAATTTGGTGGCCTGAACCAACTATAATTTATTCTCTCTTAGTTCTTCAGATTGGAATTCTTTTTTTTTTTATTTTTTATTTTTATTTTTTTTTTTCAGATTGGAATTCTAAGTAAATGGCAAGATGGCTCATTCTGGGACTCTATAGAAGAATCTGGCTTTTCCTTCTCCCTTAACTTCTGGTAGTTGATGACTATCATTGGTCTTCTTTGCCTTTTAACTTTTTATCACTCTAATCTCTGCCTCTTATATTCACATTACTATCTCCTTTGTGTATCTGTGTCTTCTCTTCTGTTATGTCTCATTTTTTATTTTTTATTTTATTTTTTACTTTATTTTACTTTACAATACTGTATTGGTTTTGCCATACATCAACATGAATCTGCCACATGTGACACTTATCATGGATGCAAGGGCTGTCTGCAAAATCCAGGACATTCTCTTCAAGACGGAGCTCGTATACACCCGTGGTGGATTCAAGTCAATGTATGGCAAAACCAATACGGTATTGTAAAGTAAAATAAAGTAAAAATAAAATAAAAAAAAAAAAAGATAATTAACTCGACTATATTTTAAAATAACATTTAATTCAAATAAGGTAAATCACAGTTTATGGGAATTACAACATGGACATTTATTCTTGAGAGCCATCATTCTGGCCACTAAAGTCCTAACAACAGAATTTGGTGCCAGAATGTACAGATTCCAGTTTTAGCTCTTCCTCCAATTGGTTGTGTTACCTTGGATGATGCAATCCCCTTCCCTACTTTAGCACTCAGTTTATTTATCTATTCAAGTGAAAAACATATACTTACATGTTTCTAAAATTCATCTTGCTCTAAATCTCTCTAGTCTTATATTTTTCATGGTGCTTTATAAAGCAAGAGTACACAGTGAAACACCCTAGAGAAACTTACCACATCCCATGAGATTCTTAAGGTCAGGATTTTGAAACAAAATGCACATGAGATGTGAGAAATGGCCAAATAGAAAAGAGAAAAAAAAAATTTAAAGTTTTGACTAGGGTAGTTGAACATGATAGAAATCCTAGGACTTATTTTTATTTTATTTATTTATTAAATTAATTTTTATTGGAATTGCTCCACAATTCTGTATCAGCCTCTGTAGCACAGCAAAGTGAATCACACATATACACACATATATGTCCTCTTCTTTGTATTTATCTCCCATTTAAATTACCAGAGAGCACTGAGTAGAGTTCCCTGTGCTACACAGAAGGCCCACAGTAGTCATCCATTCTATACATGTAGTGTATATATGTCAATCCCAATCTCCCAATCAATCTCCCAATCAATCCCACCTCCCTCCAGCATTCATACATTTGTTCCCTATGTCTGTGTCTCTGCCCCTGCCCTGACAAAACAGAAATAGTCCCTACAGACATAGAAGACAAACCCATGGCTACCAAAGGAAGAGAGAAGGGAGGGACAAACCGGGACACCAGGACTAACAGATGCACACCACCATAAACAAAACGGACAAACAACAAAGCTACTGTATAGCACAGGAAACCACATTCAATATTCCATAATAACCAATAAGGCAAAAGAAGCTTAAAAAGGAATGGATATGTGTATGTATATGCATAAGTGAACAACATCACTGTACATCTGAAACCCATACAACACTGCAAATCAACTACACCATCACAACAAAAAATGTCTGTCTTTTCTGATTCCTATGCATGCAAGACATTTTTGCTTTTGAGTCCATAGATGCTTAAAATAATTGAGAGGTTGAAACATGATAAAGAGTTCTCAAAGGATGTCCCCAGTACCACCCAAAGAGCTTGCTAGAAATGGAAATTGTTCCACAATTTTGTACTAAATCAGAAATTCTATGAATGGGCCTAGCAAGTTGTATTTTAACAATCATTCCAAGTGATTTTTGATAAGTGTTAAATTTGAGAACCACTTCAGTAGGGCAACTGAAAAGTTGAAAATTAAAAGTCTATTATTAAGAGAACAGAGTGTTCATTCCATCCATAACTCAAGGAATCACTGATCATCTATTCTGATCAGATGATCATCTATTCTATTCAAAATGCACAATGACATTTTTGTTATGGTAAAAACATACAACATAAAATAATAATCTTAACAATTTATAAGTTTAAGTGTAAAAATTATAAACTTAAGTAGTGTTAAGTACATTTTCATTTTGGTAAAACAGATTTCCAAAACAATTTTATCTGGCAAATCAAAAACTCTATACCCAACAAACAACAGCTCCTCATTTGTCCCTCCTTTCAGCCACTAGCAGTCATAATTCTACTTTTCTCCTATTACTTCAATTAATTTAGATACCTCATATTAATAGAAATAAACTGTATTTGTGAGATTTTTTGTGTGGTAAGTTTGTTTCACTTAGCATAATATCTTTAAAATTCATCCATTTTGTAGTATATGACAGAATATTCTTCATTTTAAGGCTGAATATTTCATGCGATATATAAACTGTATTTTGCTTATGTATTGACAGATCAATGGCCATTTGGGTTGCTTCCATCTCTTGACTATTATATCATGCTGTAAGAATGGGTGTGCAAAAAAAAATGGGTGTGCAAATATGTCTTCAGTACTCTGCTTTCAATTATTTTTGATTTACAACCAGAAATGGGGTCATATGCTCATATAACAGTTTTATTTTACATTTAGTTAAGAACCTATATACTGTTTTCTGTGGACATCTCAGGTAGTGCTAGTGGTAAAGAACCCACCTGCTGATGCAGGAGACTTAAGAGATGTGACTTCAATCCCTAGGTTGGGAAGATCCTCTGGAGAAAGATATGGCAACACACTCCAGTGTTCTTGCCTGGAGAATCCCACTGACAGGGGAGCCTGGCGGGCTACTGTTCATAGGGTCAAAAAGAATCAATGATTGAAGCAACTTAGCACACATGCACATATACTGTTTTCCATTGAGGCTATTCCATATAACAATCTTTCTAATGGCTGTAAATAAGTATAACAGTATGGCAAAATAGTGGAGTAAGAGGTGTCAACTAAAAATTAATCTCAACCTGAAAGTAGAGAGTTACTTTATTTAGTGAGAATGTTAAGGACTTTGAGCATGGGAGACAGTATCTCAGTAGCCCCAAGATATTGCTCCAAGGAGGTGGAAGAAGCAGTCAGGTTATATACAAGTTTTCAACAAAGGGGGCAGGCAGTCTAAACACCCAAAAATTATTGTTAAGTAAGGAAAACAGTGGAGAAGGAAATGGCAACCCACTCCAGTGTTCTTGCCTGGAGAATCCCAGGGACGGGGGAGCCTGGTGGGCTGCCGTCTATGGGGTCACACAGAGTCGGACACGACTGAAGTGACTTAGCAGCAGCAGCAGCAAGGAAAAACAGATAGCAAGTTAAGGAATTTAGCCCTCTTCTATCTATGGGAAGATGCAAGATTCTGGGATTTTTGAAACCATTTCTTTCATATGCATCTCAGCTATCTGGGATCAGCATCCAGTCCTTTTGATTTCTCACATCACTCCCTGCCCCCTTCAAGTTCCTCAGCAGCCATGATTGTGGGTGGGGGGAGCAAAGGGATGGCAACATCTGCTGGATCAAAGAGACTGTGTTTCTTTTTGACAACCCTCAAATTTGGAGGCCCCCAAATCACTGATGGCTGTTATATCCTTGTTTATTGATATGGCACGAGATATTCTATTTCACAGTCCCTCCACATGGTAATAAATTCTAACATATATGGGAGACATTTTATGATCATTTTGCTTTTTTGTCCCATGGTGCTGAGAAGCTCATCCCAGATAAGGTGAAAGTTTTCATTGATATGTCATTCTAGGTGTAAATTTCAAGGTTAGGACCATTGATAAATAATAAAAGATTTTCTGGATCCTCTATCTTTTAACCTATTAGGATCCAGGAGATATTTCCCTTGTTGCTTCTTTATAACTTAGAATTACACTATTACAATTATTGATGGCATGTAGAACTATATTTCTGATCAATTACTTGAAGTAGTCTGGTCAACACTATATTCATTGCAGTCCTGGTTACACACTGTAAGAGACAATAATCTTATAAAATAGATAGAGTAATGTAACTAGCAACATTGATAAAGACAGTGTAGCAGAGAGACAAAGGCATACACAATTTGAAAAGAACAAATTAAAATAACTGTTAATATAACTAGTTGTAATCCAATTATTGTTGTTGTTCTGTTGCTAAGTAATGTCCAACTCTTTGTGACCGCATGGACTGCACCAATTCAGGTTCCCCTGTCCTTCATTATCTCCCAGAGCTTGCTTAGATTCATTTCCATTGAGTTGGTGATGCTAACTAACCACCTCATCCTCTGCCGCTCACTTCTCCTTTTGCCTTCAATCTTTCCCAGGATCAGGGTCTTTTACAATGAGTCAGCTCTTTGCATCAGGTGGCCAAAGTATTGGAGCTTCAGCTTCAGCATCAGTCCTTCCAATGAAGACTCAGGGTTGATTTCCTGCAAGATTGACTTGTTTGATCTCCTTGCAGTGCAAGAGATATCAAGTCTTCTCCAGCACCACAATTCAAGGGCATCAATTCTTTGGAGCTCAGCCTTCTTTATCATCTAACTTTCACACCCATAAATGACTACTGGAAAAACCATGGCTTTGACTAGACTGACCTGTGTAGGCAAAGTGTTGTCTCTGCTTTTTAATGTACTGTTTAAGTTTGTCAGAGCTTTCCTGTCAAAGAGCAAATGTTTTTTCATTTCATGGCTACAGTAATTTTCCCCAGTGATTTAGGAGGCCAAGAAAAAACATCTGTCAAAGAGTTCACTTTTTCATCTTTTATTTGCCATGAAGAGATGACACTGGATGCCATGAGCTTAACTTTTAAAATACTGAGTTTCAAGTCAGCTTTTTCACACTTCTCTTTCACCTTCATCAAGAGGCTCTTCAGTTCCTCTTCAATTTCTGCTACTAGAGAGGTATCATCTGCATATCTGAGGATATATTTCTCCTGGCAATCTTCATTCTAGCTTGTGATTTACCCAGCCCAGCATTTCACATGGTGTATTCTGAATATAAATTAGATAAGCAGGGTTATAATGTACAGCCTTGTCATATTCCTTTCCCAAATTTGAACCAGTCCATTGTTCCATGTCTAGTTCTAGCTGCTGCTTCTTGACGTACATAAATGTTTCTCAGGAGGCAGGTAAGGTGGTCTGGTATTCTCATCTCTTTAAGAATTTTCCACAGCTTTTTGTGATCCACACAGTCAAAGGCTTTAGTACAGTCAATGAAGCAGATATAGATGTTTTCCTTGAGTTTGCTTGCTTTTTCTATGATCCAACGGATGTTGGACAATTTGATCTCTGGTTCCTCTGCCTTTTCTAAATCCAGCTTGCACATCTGGAAGTTCTAGGTTCACATACTGTTGAAGTATAGCTTGGAGGATGTTGAGCATGATTTTAAACTTGCCAGCATGTTAAATTCGTGCAATTGTGCAATAATTTGATTCTTTCGCATTGCACGTCTTGGGATTGGCATGAAAACTGATCTTTTCCAGTCCTGTGGCCACTGCTGAGTTTTCCAATTTGCTGACATATTGAGGGCAGCACTTTATCAACATCATATTTTAGGATTTGAAATAGCTCAGATGGAATGCCATCACCTCTACTAGCTTTGTTCACAATGATGCTTCCTAAGGCCCACTTGACTTTGCACTCCAGGACATCTTGCTCTAGGTAAGTGATCACACCATCGTGGTTATATGAGTCATTAAGACTTTTTTTTTTTTTTTTGTACATTTCTGTGTATTCTTGCCACCTCTTCTTAATATCTTCTACTTTTGTTAGGCCCATATCGTTTCTGTCATTTATTGAGCCTAATTTTGCATGAACTATTTCCTTGGTTTCTCTAATTTTCTTGAAGAGAACTCAAGACTTTCTTTTGTTTTCCTTTATTTCTTTGCATTGTTTTCTTAAGAAGGCTTTCTTATATCTCTCTGCTATTCTTTGGAATTCTGTATTCTGATGGGTATATCTTTCCTTTTCTCCTTTGCCGTTTGCTTCTCTTCTTTTCTCAGCCTTCATAGAAAACCATTTGGCATTTTTGCATTTATTTTTCTTGGCAGTGATTTTGATCTCTGCCTCCTGTGCAATGTTTCAAACCTCCACTCATAATTCTTCAGGCACTCTGTCTATCAGATCTAATCCCTTGAATTTATTTGTCATTTCCACTGTATAATCATAAGGATTTGATTTTACATGAATTGCCTAGTGATTTTCCCTACTTTCTTCAATTTAAGTCTGAATTGGGCAATATGGAGCTGATGATGTGATTCACAGTCAGCTCCAGGTCTTGTTTTTGCTAACTGTATAGAGCTTCTCCATCTTAGGCTGGAAAAAATATAATCGATCTTGACTATCGATACCATACATTCAGTATTGACCAACTTGTGATATCCATGTGTAGAGTTGTCTCTTGTGTTGTTGGAAGATGGAGTTTGCTGTGGTCACTGTGTTCTTTTGGCAAAACTATGTTAGCCCTTGCCCTGCTTCATTTTGTACTCCAAGGCCAACCTTGCCTGTTACTCCAGGTATCTCCTGACTTCCTACTTTTACATTTCAGCCCCCTATGATGAAAAGGACATCTTTTTTTGGTGTTAGTTCTAGAAGGTGTTGTAGGTCATCATAGAACCATTCAATTTCAGCTTTTTTGGCATTAGTGGTTGAGGCATAGACTTGAATTGCCCTAATATTGGATGGTTTGCCTGGGACTGAACAGAGATCATTCTGTTGCTTTTGAGATTGCACCCAAGTACTGCATTTTGGTCTCTTCTTGACTATGAGTGTTATTCCATTTCTTCTAAGGGATTCTTGCCCACTGTAGAAGATATAATGGTCATATGAATAAAATTTGTTCATTTCAGTCCATTCTATTTCACTGATTAAAATGTCAATGTTTACTCTTCCCATCTCCTACTTGACCTCTTCCAATTTACCTTAATTCATGGTCCTAACATTCCAGGTTTCTATGCAATATTGTTTTTTACAGCATCGGATTTTACTTACACTATCAGACACATCCACACCTGGACCTTGTTTTCTCTTTGGCTAAGCCTCTTCATTCCTTCTGGAGTTGTTTCTCTGCTCTCCTCCATTAGCATATTCAGCACCTACCATCTTGGGGATTTTCTCTTTCAGTGTCAAATCATTTTGCTTTTTCATACTGTTCATGATGTTCTCAAGGCAAGAATGCTGAAGTGGTTTGCCATTCCCTTCACCAGTGGACCACATTTTGTCAGAACTCTCCACCATGATCCAGCTGTCTTGGGTGACCCTACATGTCATGGTTCATAGTTTCATTGAGTTAAACAAAGCTGTGATTCATGTGATCAATTTGGTTAGTTTTCTGTGATTGTGGTTTTCATTTTATCAGTTCATTTAGTCACATCTAATTGATTCCTGTTGATCTGCATGAAGTAACCAGGTTTACATTAGATTTTATAGTTTATTATTCAGTTCAGTGTCATTAAACATTTATTTATAAGTTCTTTTTATGAGTCTTCTTGAAATCCTTCATTATGTAAAATTATGATAGTCTATAAAGGACAGAATTTAAAATAGCATTGTTAATATTTCTACAATA
>SJYT01083760.1:88277-104125 GCA_006410635.1 Cephalophus harveyi
CTGAAGCTGAAACTCCAATACTTTGGCCACCTCATGCGAAGAGTTGACTCATTGGAAAAGACTCTGATGCTGGGAGGGATTGGGGGCAGGAGGAGAAGGGGACGACCGAGGATGAGATGGCTGGATGGCATCACCGACTCAATGAACGTGAGTCTGAGTGAACTCCGGGAGTTGGTGATGGACAGGGAGGCCTGGCGTGCTGTGATTCATGGGGTTGCAAAGAATCGGACACGACTAAGCAACTGAACAGAACAGAACTGAATCACTAGTTTATAACTTATAGGATTACTTGGCTGATTTTAAAAATATACCAAATATTTTTTCTCTATGTGTCAATTTCTACAATGAATTTCTTTCAGAGATTTTGAAAAATATGTTTTATGGTGAACAGTTTATTTACAACCATTTTTCTGCTTTCTTTTTTTTTTTTTTCAGTTTTGCTATTGCTAAGTTTAACTTATTTGTCTTGTGCAAATTCAAATTCTGGCCCTATTGGGTGTCAGCTGTATGACTGAACAATTGATTAATACATGACACTGATATAATAATGCATAACACAAAACTGTGGTGGAAACTAAATGAAATTATGCATGTAACTAGCCTAAAATGGCACTCAGGGCATTTGGTAAGCACTAAATAAATGTTGACCATTCTTACTAGCATTATATATGTATGTGCGCGTTATGTCGCTTCAGTTATGTCTGACTCTTTGGGACCCCATAGACTGTAACCTGCCAGGCTCCTCTGTCCATGCGATTCTCCAGGCAAGAACACTGGAGTGGGTTGCCATGTACTCTTCCAAATGTATATGCATATATATATATATAATTTTTTTCAGTCTGTTGAGCCTCCATAACAAAATACTACAGATTGGGTGGTTTGAAGAAGAGAAACTTATTTCTCACAGTTCTAGAAGATAAAGTCAAATATCAAGGTGAAACTGATTTGGGCTTTAGTGAGAACACTTTTTTTGGTTTACAGATAGCTATCTCCTCACTGTGTCCTAACATACTAGAGACCAAGAGAACTCTTTCTCTTCTTTTAATACCACTGTCCTGTCTGATCCAGGACCCACCATAGCAAATTCGTTTAAACTTAATTACATCTTAACCACCCTGCTTCCAGATTCAGTTATATTGGGGGTTAGGGCTACAACATGTGATTTGTGGGGAGATATAATTCAGGCTTTCCTGGTAGTTCAGACAGTAAAGAATATATCTGCAATAAAGGAGACCTGGGTTTGATCCTTGGGTTGGGAAGATCTCCTGGAGAAGAGAATGGCTCAGTTCAGTTCACTTCAGTCACTCAGTTGTGTCTGACTCTTTGCAACCTCATGAACTGCAGCACGCCAGGCCTCCCTGTCCATCACCAACTCCGAGTTCACTCAAACTCACGCCCATCGAGTCAGTGATGACATCCAGCTATCTCATCCCCTGTTGTCCCCTTCTCCTCCTGCCATAATCCCTCCCAGCATCAGAGTACTTTCCAATGAGTCAACTCTTCACATGAGGTGGCCAAAGTATTGGAGTTTCAGCTTTAGCAAAGAACACCCAGGACTAATCTCCTTCAGAATGGACTGGTTGGATCTCCTTGCAGTTAAAGGTACTCTCAAGAGTCGTCTCCAACACCACAGTTCAAAAGCATCAATTCTTCAGTGCTCAGCTTTCTTCACAGTCCCACTTCACATCCATACATGACCACTGGAAAAACCATAGCCTTAACTAGACAGACCTTTGAGGCAAAGTAAGTCTCTGCTTTTCAATATGCTATCTAGGTTGGTCATAACTTTCCTTCCAAGGAGTAAACGTCTTTTAATTTCATGGCTTCAGTCACCATCTGCAGTGACTTTGGAGCCCCCCCCAAAAAAGTCTGACACTGTTTCCACTGTTTCCCCATCTATTTCCCATGAAGTGATGGGACCAGATGCCATGATCTTCGCTTTCTGAATGTTGAGCTTTAAGCCAACTGTTTCACTCTCCTCTTTCACTTTCATCAAGAGGCTTTTTTGTTCCTCCTCACTTTCTGCCATAAGGGTGGTGTTATCTGAAAACCTGAGTTTATTGATATTTCTCCCTGCAGTCTTGATTCCAGCTTGTGCTTCTTCCAGCCCAGCACTTCTCATGATGTACTCTGCATAGAAGTTAAATAAGCAGGGTGACAATATACAGCCTTTACCTACTCCTTTCTCGAATTGGAACCAGTCTGTTGTTCCATGTCCAGTTCTAACTGTTTCTTCCTGACCTGCATATAGGTTTCTCAAGAGGCAGGTGAAGTGGTCTGGTATTCCCATCTCTTTCAGAATTTTCCACAGTGTGTTGTGGTGCACACAGTCAAAGGCTTTGGCATAGTCAATAAAGCAGAAATAGATGTTTTTCTGGAACTCTCTTCCTATGTCCATGATCCAGCAGATGTTGGCAATTTGATCTCTGGTTCCTCTGCCTTTTCTAAAACCAGGTTGAACATCAGGAAGTTCACGGTTCACGTATTTCTGAAGCCTGGCTTGGAGCATTACATTTTGAGCATTACTTTACTAGCGTGTGAGATGAGTGCAATTGTGTGGTAGTTTGAGCATTCTTTGGCATTGCCTTTCTTTGGTATTGGAATGAAAACTGACCTTTTCCAGTCCTGTGGCCACTGCTGAGTTTTCCAAATTTGCTGGCATATTGAGTGCAGCACTTTCACAGCATCATCTTTCAGGATTTGAAATAGCTCCACTGGAATTCCATCACCTCCACTAGCTTTGTTCGTAGTGATGCTTTCTAAGGCCCACTTGACTTCACATTCCAACTAGCATGTGAGATGAATGCAATTGTGCGGTAGTTTGAGCATTCTTTGGCATTACCTTTCTCTGGGATTGGAATGAAAACTGACCTTTTCCAGTCCTGTGGCCACTGCTGAGTTTTCCAAAGTTGCTGGCATATTGAGTGCAGCACTTTCACAGCATCATCTTTCAGGATTTGAAATAGCTCCACTGGAATTCCATCACCTCCATTAACTTTGTTCATAGTGATGTTTTTTTAAGGCCCACTTGACTTCACATTCCAGGATGTCTGGCTCTATGTGAGTGATCACACCATCGTGATTATCTGGGTGGTGAAGATCTTTTTTTGTATGGTTCTTCTGTGTATTTTTGCCACCTCTTCTTAATATCTTCTGCTTCTACCATTTCTGTCCTTTATCATGCCTATCTTAGCATGAAATATTCCCTTGATATCTCTAGTTTTCTTGAAGAGATCTCTACTCTTTCTCATTCTGTTGTTTTCCTCTATTTTGTGCATTGATTGCTGAGGAAGGCTTTCTCATCTCTCCTTGCTATTCTTTGGAACTCTGCATTCAGATGTTTATATCTTTCCTTTCCTTTTGCTTCTCTTCTTTTCACAGCTTTTTGTAAGGCCTCCCTGGACAGACATTTTGCTTATTTGCATTTCTTTTCTATGGGGATGGTCTTGATTCCTGTCTCCTCTACAATGTCATGAAGCTCCTTCCACAGTTCATCAGGCACTCTATGTATCAGATCTAGTCCCTTAAATCTATTTCTCACTTCTACTGTATAATCATAAGGGATTTGATTTAGGTCATACCTGAATGGTCTTGTTGTTTTCCCTACTTTCTTCAATTTACATCTGAATTTGGCAATAAGAAGTTAATGATATGAGCCACAGTCAGCTCCTGGTTTTGTTTTTGCTGACTGCATAGAGCTTCTCCATCTTTGGCTGCAAAGAATATACTCAGTCTGATTTTGGTGTCAACCATCTGGTGATGTCCATGAGTTAAATTCACCCATTTCAGTCCATTTCAGTTCGCTGGTTCCTAGAATGTCAACATTCACTCTTGCCATCTCCTGTTTGACCACTTCCAATTAGCCTTGATTCATGGACCTTACATTCCAGGTTCCTATGCAATATTGTTCTTTACAGAATCGGACCTTGGTCCTATCACCAGTCATATTCAAAACTGCATGTTGATTTTGCTTTGGCTCCATCTCTTCATTCTTTTTGGGGTTATTTCTCAACTGATCTCCTGTAACATATTGGGCAGCTACCGACCTGGGGAGTTCCTCTTTCAGTATCCTATCATTTTGCCTTTTCATACTGTTCATGTGGTTCCCAAGGCAAGAATCCTGAAGTGGCTTGCCATTCCCTTCTCCAGTGGACCACATTCTGTCAGACCTCTCCACCATGACCCATCTGTCTTGGGTGGCCCCACACAGCATGCTTAGTTTCATTGAGTTAGACATGGTTGTGATCCATGTAATCAGACTGACCAGTTTTCTGTGATTTTGGTTTCAGTGTGTCTGCCCTCTGATACGTTTTCTCAACACCTACTGTCTTACTTAGGTTTCTTTTACCTTGGACCTGGGGTATCTCTTCACGGCTGCTCCAGCAAAGTGAAGCCACTGCTCCTTACCTTCGACAAGGTCACCCCTCCTGACTTTGAACATGGTTTAGCTCCCCTCAGCCCTCCTGCACCCACACTGTCGCTGTTACTTGGACTTGGGGTTGCTCCTCTCAGCCACCCGCCCTGACCTCGGGCGTGGGATAGCTCATCTCAGCTCTCCTGCACCGTTGCAGCGTGGTGCTCTCAGTCGCCGCCCCTGACCTTGGGGGTGGGGTGGCTCCTGTTGGCTGCCCTTCTACATGGTCTGTTGCAGCTGTCATGCTTCTGTATAGTCCGTTGCAGCTGGACTAGACCATTTCGTTTTGACCTAAATTAAATTCCTTATGATTATACAGTGAAAGTAAGAAATAGATTTAAGGGACTAGATCTGATTGACAGAGTACCTGATGAACTATTGATGGAGGTTCATGACATTGTACAGGAGACAGCGATCAAGACCATTCCTATGGAGAAGAAATGCAAAAAAGCAAAATGGCTGTCTGAGGAGGCCTTACAAATAGCTGTGAAAAGAAGAGAAGTGAAAAGCAGAGGGAAAAAGAAAGAAATAAGCATTTGGATGCAGAGTTCCAAACAATAGCAAGAAGAGATAAAAAAGCCTTCCTCAGTGATCAATGCAAGGAAAAAGAGGAAAACAAAAGAATGGGAAAGACTATAGATCTCTTCAAGAAAATTAGAGATACCAAGGGAAGATTTCATGCAAAGATGGGCTTGATAAAGGACAGAAATGGTAGGGACCTAACAGAAGCAGAAGATATTAAGAAGACATGGCAAGAATACACAGAAGAACCATACAAAAAAGATCTTCAAGACCCAGATAATCACGATGGTGTGATCACTCACCTAGAGCCAGACATCCTGGAATGTGAAGTCAAGTGGGCCTTAAAAAACATCACTATGAACAAAGCTAATGGAAGTAATGGAATCCCAGTTGAGCTGTTTCGAATCCTAAAAGATGATGCTGTGAAAGTGCTGCACTCAATATGCCAGCAACTTTGGAAAACTCAGCAGTGGCCACAGGACTGGAAAAGGTCAGTTTTCATTCCAATCCCAGAGAAAGGCAAAGTCAAAGAATGCTCAAACTATCTCACAATTGCGCTCATCTCACATGCTAGTAAAGTAATGCTCAAAATTCTCCAAGCCAGGCTTCAGCAATACATGAACCATGAACTTCCAGATGTTCAAGCTGGTTTTAGAAAAGGCAGAGGAACCAGAGATCAAATTGCCAACATCTGCTGGATCATGGAAAAAGCAAGAGAGTTCCAGAAAAAACATCTATTTCTGCTTTATTGACTATGTCAGAGCCTTTGACTGTGTGGATCACAATAAACTGTGGAAAATTCTGAAAGAGATGGGAATACCAGACCACCTGACCTGCCTCTTGAGAAACCTATATGCAGGCCAGGAAGCAACAGTTAGAACTGGACATGGAACAACAGACTGGTTTGAAATAGGAAAAGGAGTACGTCAAGGCTGTCTATTGTCACCCTGCTTATTTAACTGATATGCAGAGTACATCATGAGAAACGCTAGGCTGGAAGAAGCACAAGCTGGAATCAAGATTGATGGAAGAAATATCAATAACTTTAGATATGCAGATGACACCACCCTTATGGCAGAAAGTGAAGAGGAACTAAAAAGCCTCTTGATGAAATTGAAAAAGGAGTGTGAAAAATTTGGCTTAAAGCTCAACATTCAGAAAATGAGGATCTGGTCCCACCACTTCATGGGAAATAGAATGGGAATCAGTGAAAACAGTGTCAGACTTTATTTTGGGGGCCTCCAAAATCACTGCAGATGGTGATTGCAGCCATGAAATTAAAAGATGCTTACTCCTTGGAAGGAAAGTTAAGACCAACCTAGATAGCATATTAAAAAGCAAAGATATTACTTTGCCAACAAAGGTCAATGTAATCAAGGCTATGGTTTTTCCTGTGGTCTAGTATGGATGTGAGAGTTTGACTGTGAAGAAAGCTGAGTGCTGAAGAATTGATGCTTTTGAACTGTGGTGCCGGAGAAGACTCTTGCAAGTCCATTGTACTGCAAGGAGATCCAAGCAGTTCATCCTCAGGAGACCAGTCCTGGGTGTTCATTGGAAGGACTGATACTGAGGTTGAAGCTCCAATACTTTGGCCACCTCATGTGAAGATTTGACTCATTGGAAAAGATTCTGATGCTGGGAGGGATTGGGGGCAATTACAGAAGCAAACGGCAGGGGATGAGATGGCTGGATGGCATCACCGACTCGATGCACATGTGCTTGGGTGAACTCCGGGAGTTGGTGATGGACAGGGAGGCCTGGCATGCTGCGATTCATGGAGTCACAAAGTGTCAGACACGATTGAGTGACTGAAATAAACTTGAGTTCTCATGTGCATGCTTGTGTTAAGTCACTTCAGTCATGTTCCACTCTGTGAGACCCTATGGAATGTAGCACCCTAGACACCTCTGTCCATGGAGATATTGGAGTGCATTTTTGGGTCCTCCTCCAGAGGATCTTCCCTAGCCAGGGATTGAACTTGCAACTCTTATGCCTCTTGCATTGGCAAGTGGGTCCTTTACCACTAGCGCCACTCGCGAAGCATGGTTTCATTTAAATATTTAGCTAAGAGAGTTTTTATAATAAATGGGTGTGGAATTTTGTCAAAGGTTTTCTCTGCATCTCTTGAAAAAACCATATGGGTTTTATGCTTCATTTTGTTAATGTGGTGTATCACATTGACTGATTTGCAAATATTGACGATTCCTTGCATCCCTGGGATAAAGCCTACTTGGTCATGATGTATGATCTTTTTAATATGTTGTTGGATTCTGTTTGCTAGAATTTTGTTGAAGATTTTTGCATCTATGTTCATCAGTGATATTGGCCTGTAGTTTTCTTTTTGTGTGTGATCTTTATCTGGTTTTGGTGTTTGGGTGATGATGGCCTCATAGAATGAGTTTTGGAGTTTACTTTCCTCTGCAAATTTCTGGAAGAGTTTGAGTAGGATAGGCGTCAGCTCTTCTCTAATTTTTTGTTAAAATTCACCTGTGAAGCCATCTGGTCTTGGGCTTTTGTTTGTTGGCAGATTTTTTATTATAGTTTCTATCACCATGCTTCTGATGGGTCTGTTAAGATTTTCTATTTCTTCCTGGTTCACTTTTGGAAGGTTATACTTCTCTAAGAATTCATCCATTTCTTCCAACTTTTCCATTTTATTGGCATACAGTTGCTGATAGTAGTCTTTTATGATACTTTGTATTTCTATGTTTTCTGTTGTGATTTTTCCATTTTCATTTCTTATTTAGTTGATATGATTCTTCTCCCTTTTTTTCTTCATGAGTCTGACTAAAAACTCTCTAAAACCATGCATAGAAGGAACATACCTCAACATAATAAAAGCCATATATGATAAACCCACAGCAAACATCCTCAGTGGTGAAAAATAGAAAGCATTTCCTCTAAAGTCAGGAAAAAGACAAGGGTGCCCACTCTCACCACTGCTATTAAACATCGTTTTGAAAGTTTTAGCCAAGCAATCAGAGAAGAAGCAGAAATAAAAGTAATCCAAATTGGAAAAGAAGTAAAACTCTCACTGTTTGCAGATCACATGATCCTCTTGATAGAAAACCCTAAAGACTCCACCAGAAAATTACTAGAGCTAATCAACGAATATAGTAAAGTTGTAGGATATAAAATTAACACCCAGAAATCCCATGCATTCTTATACACTAACAATAAGAAAACAGAAAGAGAAATTAAGGGAAAAAACCCATTCACCATTGTGATGAAAAGCATAACACACTTAGGAATGCATTTACCTTTAAGAAACAGAAGACCTATATAAAAAAGAAAAACTATAAAACAGTGATGAAAGATATCAAAGATGACACAAATAGATGGAGAAATATACAATGTCATAGATTGGAAGAATCAGTATGGTGAAAATGAGTGTATTACCCAAATCAATCTATAGATTCAGTGTAATTCCTAACAAGCTACCAATGGCATTTTTCATAGAACTAGAACAAATAACTTCACAATTTGGATGGAAACACCAAAAACCTCGAATAGCCAAAGCAATCTTGAGAAAGATGAATGGAACTGGAGGAATTAACCTGCCTGACTTCAGACTATACTACAAAGCTACAGTCATCAAGACAGTATGGTACTGGCACAAAGACAGAATTATAGATCAACGGAAAAAAAAAAAAAGAAAACCCAGAGATAAATACACATATCTATGGACACCTCATTTTTGACAAAGGATGCAAGAATAAGCAATGGAGATAAGACAATCTCTTTAACAAACTGTGCTGTTAAAAATTGTCAACCACATGCAAAAGAATGAAGCTAGAACACTTTCTAATACTATGCATGAAATAAGCTCAAAAAGAATTAAAGATATAAATATAAGACCAGAAACTATAAAACTCCTAGAGGAAAACATAAGCAAAACACTCTCTGACATAAATCACAGCAAGATCTCTATGACCCACCTCCCAGAGTAATGTAAATATAAGTAAAAATAAATTAATGGGACATAATTAAACCTAAAAGCTTTTGCGCAATGAAGGAAACTATAAGCAAGGTGAAAAGACAGCCTTCTGAATGGGAGAAAATAATAACAATAGAAACAACTGACAAAGACTTAATCTCAAAAATATACAAACAGCTCCTGCAGCTCAATACCAGAAAAATAAATGACCCAATGAAAAAATGGGCCAAAGAACTAAACAGACATTTCTCCAAAGAAGACTTACAGATGGTTAACAAACACATGACAAAATGCTCAACATCACTCATTATCAGATAAATGCAAATCAAAACCACCATAAGGTACCATCTTACCCTTGTCAGAATTACTGCCACCCAAAATTCTACAAACAATGAATGCTGGAGAAGATGTGGAGAAAAGGGTATCCTCTTACATTGTTGATGGGAATGCAAACTGACACATTCTTTATGGAGAACAGTGTGGAGATTCCTTTAAAAAATGGAAATAGAACTGCCTTATGACCCAGCAATCCCACTACTGGGCATACATACCAAGGAAATCAGAATTGAAAGAGACACATGTTCCCCAATGTTCATCACAGCACTGTTTATAAGAGCCAGGACATGGAAGCAACCTAGATGTTCATCAGCAGATGAATGATAAGAAAGCTGTGGTACATATACACAATAAGTATTACTCAGCCATTAAAAAGAATACATTTGAATCAGTTCTAATGAGGTGGATGAAACTGGAGCCTATTATACAGAGTGAAGTAAGCCAGAAAGAAAAACACCAATACAGTATACTAACACATATATATGGAATTTAGAAAGATGGTAATGATAACCCTGTATGCAAGACAGCAAAAGAGACACAGATGTATAGATCAGTATTTTGGACTCTGTGGGAGAGGGAGAGGGTGGGATGATTTGGGAGATTGGCATTGAAACATGTATAATATCATATATGAAATGAATCACCAGTCCAGGCTCGATGCATAATCCAGTATGCTTAGGACTGGTGCACTACAATGACCCAGAGGGATAGTACAGGGAGTGAGGTGGGAGGGCGGTTCAGGATGGGGAATACGTGTATACCCGTGGTGGATTTGTGTTGATGTATGGCAAAATCAATACAATATTGTAAAGCAATTAACCTCCAATTAAAATAAATAAATTTATATTGAAAACGTTAAAAAAAAAAAAGGAAAAACACCTATAGAGTATATTAATGAAATATATGGAACTTAGAAACATAGTAATTACGACCCTATACACGATACAGCAAGAGACACAGATATAAAGAACAGACTTTTTGATTCTGTGGGAGAAGGCAAGGGTTGGGTTATTTGAGAGAATAGCATTGAAACATGCATACTACCATATGCAAAATAGGTCACCAGTCCAAGTTTGATGCATGAAACAGGGCACTCAAAGCCAGTGCACTGGGACAAGCCAGTGCAATGGGACAACCCAGAGGGATGGGATGGGGAGGGAGGTGGGAAGGGGGTTCAGAATGAGGGACACATGTACACCCATGGCTGATTCATGTCAATGTATGGCAAAAATCATCACAATATTATAAAGTAATTATCCTCCAATTAAAGTAAATCAATTATTTTAAAAGAGAAAAAATAAAAATTTAGGTAAGAGTCATGTATTACAATATAAACTTACTAGTTAACAAAGAGTTGGGATATCTTAAATTGCTTGCTCAGATAATTAAGATTTACTATCTGTAATGTCTAGCTGACATATGTATGGATGTGAGAGTTGGACTGTGAAGAAAGCTGAGTGCTGAAGTATTGATGCTTTTGAACTGTGGTGTTGGAGAAGACTCTTGAGAGTCCCTTGAACTGCAAGCAGATCCAACCAGTCCATTCTGAAGGAGATCAGCCCTGGGTGTTCTTTGGAAGAATGATGCTAAAGCTGAAACTTCAGTACTTTGGCCACCTCATGTGAAGAGTTGACTCATTGGAAAAGACTCTGATGCTGGGAGGGATTGGGGGCAGGAGGAGAAGGGGATGACAGAGGATGAGATGGCTGGATGGCATCACTGACTCGATGGACTTGAGTCTGAGTGAACTCTGGGAGTTGGTGATGGACAGGGAGGCCTGGCATGCTGCAATTCATGGGGTCGCAAAGAGTCGGACACGACTGAGTGACTGAACTGAACTGAACTGAATGTCTAGCTGAGGGAACCTTTTTAGCAGTCTGGATTTAAAACTGCCCATTTCTGTCTCCTTGATTCTAAGTTTTGCCTGCTTACCTGGGCTCTGTCTCAGGTCCTTGCAGCCTATATTCACATTCTGATTTTTTAGATGTTTCCAAGACAAAGCCAGTTGTTGTTAGTTCCACAAACTATTCTGTCATCTAAACTTATTAAAATCAGTGACAAGATTTTTAATCAAACTGAAATTTATTTTATGAAGTTCTATGCTCTATTACTTTTAACTATGTCTTTAAAAGTTTGTATAATGCCTTTAGAAAAGACCTTCAGAGTTTATTAATTAAATCAAAGCAAAATCACCATTAAAAAAATTTTTTTTGAAACCTTGCATGGTAGTTCCCAGTTTTACTTATTTTGTATGACTCAGATGGGCTTTCCTTGTGGCTCAGATGGCAAAGAAGCTACTTGCAATATGGGAGACATAGGTTCGATCCCTGGGTTTGGAATATTACTGAAGAAGGGAATGACTACTCCAGTATTCTTGCCTGGAGATTCCATGTACAGAGGAGCTTAGTGAGCTCCATGGGTTCACAAAGAGACAGACACCACTGAACAACTAACACTACTACTGCTATGGCTCAGGTAACTCTACTAGTTTTCTCAGAACATTTAGTTAGTATTTCTTTAGTGGCAATCTATATGTCTTGTCTATCTCACAATATAATTAAATAAAAGATGCAATCATCTTATACAAAGCCCACTTAAATATATCAGTTTTATATACCTTTATCTAAATTCTGCAAAATCTTGTAATTTTAACTTTAGTTTTCATTAGTATCCAGTCAACAATCTTTGGGCGTAGGGGAGAGTTTTGAAGGCTTTTTCTTTTTGTTCCCTGTCTACTTTACCTACTTTTATATAAAAAGCTCTGGGATCCTCAGAGTTGTGCAAATACAAATGGTTCAGACTCTTTGACCTAACTGTCTGCACCCCCCTCTCTGAAGTTTTGTAGTGCTTTAAATGTATAATTTAAAACTGGAGTAAATAGAACAGACTTGTTTGATTTTTAATGTTGGGGATCATTAGGGGGTCTTTCTTGGCTTTTTAATATTCGGTAATGTAGTAATATCAAATCTTGTTTTAATTACATAAATATATATTCTATTTATCTCATTCTAAATAACTATCCAAAGATTTTTTATTCATTTGAGGTAACACCTTATTTTTTTTTAAGTCTAGCTTGTTGGAAACAATAGCTAGACTTTCCTTCCAAGATTTTTCTGTTGACATTATGTATATTTTTCTTATTAATATTGGCAAGACCCCTTGAAGGGAAGGGAGAAAGACCATAATGAAGCTTCCCAAATGAGTTTTTCTTATTCTAAACAGAAGTTCTTACTTTAATTTGACTTTTGTTGTATGCTGCTGCTGCTGCTAAGTCACTTCAGTCGTGTCCGACTCTGTGCAACCCCATGGACTGCAGCTCACCAGGCTCATCCATCCCTGGGATTCTCTAGGCAAGAACACTGGAGTGGATTGCCATTTCCTTCTACAACGCATGAAAGTGAAAAGTGAAAGTGAAGTCACTCAGTCGTGCCCGACTCAATGACCCCATGGACTGCAGCCTACCAGAGGTATCAACAAAACAGTTTTTTATAAGTGCTGTATATTTAATAATTTGTTACCTTCTTTAATTTGGCCACCTGATGTGAAGAACTGACTCACTGAAAAAGATCCTGATGCTGGGAAAGATTGAAAGCAGAAGGAGAAGGTGATGACAGAGAATTAGATGGTTGGATGGCATTACCAACGCGACGGGCATGAATTTCAGTAAGCTCCAGGAGTTGGTGATGGATAGGGAAGCCTGGCATGCTGAAGTTCATTGAGTCGCAAAGACTTGGGCATGTCTGAGCGACTGAACTGAACTGAATTTTTAAAAAATCCATCATTTAGCCATCAATAAATTTTATCTCAACAGACATCCAAACCTTAAAGTGTAAAGAGAACTGCAATAAGAGAGTGGGGGAGGATGTAACCTAATTCGGGCAACAAGACACACAAACGCAGAGCAATTTGGAAAAATCAGGTAGAATATTTACCTCTCAAAGACACAAAGAAATGTGAGTTTCCATTAAAGTTTTATCAATTTGGCTTTTTTTGTGTGTGTGTTTTTAATATAAATTTATTTATTTTAATTGGAGGTTAATTACAATATTGTATTGGTTTTGCCATACATCAACATGAATCTGCCATGGTATACACATGTTCCCCATTTTAATCTTTAACTGCATATGCATTAAAGAGCCCTCTCGATATTTATGGTCAAATTTAATTTCTCCAGTTCACTAGATTCTTGCAGGTATGAGATTTGAAAATATTATAATGGAGAAACTTTGCTGTCTTTCAGCTGAGCTCTGTGTTTTCCTCAGTAATTTCTAACTGAGCCCCTGAGCAAGTGCCTTCCCTGAGTGGGTATTTCCTTGGTAACTTTAAACCAGCCCCTTTCTGTGTCTTTCAACTGAGCAGGTGTACCTGTGTATCTTTCAGTTAAGCCCCATTCAGTATCTAGACCTTGGGTGGCTATACACCAATGTCTTTCAAATGCCTGCTCACAGTATCTTTCATCTGAGAGGGTCAGGTACCTGTTATACTCCATCAAATAAAAATTCAGAATCTTCAACCAATACAAGAGGCTTAGAACAAGGAGAGATCTACTCAAATCCTTCCTGAACTCCCAAGGAAGTAGATGGGCACAAGGGGCCTCTGCTGATAACAGGACTCTAGTTTCTTGTTAGCTCAGGTGGAGGAGAGAAATCTGCTCTGGGTCCCTTTGTGGTGGCAAAACTGTCAACTAAAAAGTTAGTCACAACCTGAAAGCAGTGAGTTATTTTATTTGATGGGAATATTAAGAACTTCAAGCCCAGGAGACAACATCTCAGTATCCCTGAAAAACTGATCCAAGGAGGTGGATGAGGGGGTCAGGTTATATATGTTTGCAATGAAGGGGGCAGGCAGTCTGAACATCAAAGATTATTGTTAAATAAGTAAAACCAGATAGCAAGTTAAGGAATTTAGTGCTCTTCTGTGTATGGGAAGATGTGCAAGAATCTGGGATTATTGAAGTCATTTCTTTCATATGCATCTCAGGTATCTGGGGCCAGCATCCTATCCTTTTTATTTCTCACATTCCCCTTCCCCAAACTCCTCAGCAATCATCAGGGAGTGGGGTGGGGACATCTGCTGGGTCACAGACTTGTGTTCCCTTTTGGGAGCCCTGATTGACATTTGGAGGCCTGGAATCACTGATGGCCTTTACATCCCTATTTATTGATGTGAGAGGAAAATTGTTATATCCTTGTTTATTACTATGGCAGGAGACATTCCATTTCACAGAGGACATGGAACTCACAACATAAGCACATAAAAAATATAGCTATTGATATGTGCAGAGCAATCCTCACTGAAAACTAACTAGAAAATTTCAGAAAAAGTCATGTACAATCAAGGCTGTAAGAAAGATACACATGGAATCATGTAGGTGAGTAGGAGAAGTGATCAGGTTGTGACATGCGTTCCTAGAAGAGGACTTAGAGGACAAGGAAGATTACAGAGGTGGAGATTCGTGAATAAATCAATTTTGGGGTGCCTCAGGCATGGGGTCATGTACAGGGAAGATGAGTACCCTTGGATGGCTGGAGGGATGCTAGGACTAACAGAAGGACTGTAGGAAGCCTTGACCTGCTCATGAGGAGTGCACAGGCAATGGCTTCCTCTGAGGCAGATGAGAGGGTGAATTGAAGACTGCTCTAGTGGCTGCCCAGTTTATTGTGACTACCTTTATGGATGTTCCAGCCTGGCCTAGCAAATGTTCCAGTCTCACTTACTCCATATTACAGATCTACACTGGATATAGGGCTGCCATAACTGAGGAGAAAGTTTGGTTGTGGGACACAGAAGTGACTTGGCCCTGGAGTGGCATCTGGGTGTGGTGGGGCAGCCATTGTTGACACTTAGGCAGTAAATCAGAAGCAATGTGGATGCTAAATAGTGGTATTTTAACCATGGTCTGTGCTCTGACACACCCTGAGAGCCCTCTTGGGCCCTGCTTGCTTAGCAGTATGTCTCCACAACAGGTCAGGAGTGGCAAAGGCTGGGAGGAGTGATAGAACATGAAGGATAAAGGAAAATCAGGTCCAAGTCTGCATCTGGGCAAGGTGCAGTGTGAGGGCAACACTTTCTGGTGCCTGCAAAAGAGACAGCTCAGATATCTGTCTATGACCAACACACTTCAGCCCATGACCTGTTACAAGCCAGAAACTAGCACAGGTCACTCCTGAATAAGCAGTACTCTCCTCCTGGGCATGAGTTTTGGAGCTGGGGGAGAGGACAGAACACATTTAAGGGAACAGAGCCACCTCCAACCAAAAGCACTAGTTAAAAGCAGTCTGTATAGGAATGACCACAAATAAGAACACTACTTCCAGGTAGTAGTTAGCTGTTTCAGCTAAATTCAGAGAGATGGGGAAAAAAAAAAAAATGAAAAGGCAGAGAAACTGATCTCAGATGAAAAATCAAGAGAAAATTCTTGGGAAAAAAGCAATATAATAAAAGTAAATAATTCACAAGATAAATAATTTAAAACATTCATAATAAGAGTCCTAACTGAATTATTGAAAAATTAAAACAGTGAAAATTAATAAGAAAATAGAAAATATGAAAAAAATTCCAATCAGAAAGATAAGTCAATAAATGAACTAAAAAACACATTAGAAGGAATAAATATCAGAAAGAAAATATGAATGATCT